>WURT03645858.1:0-19498 GCA_009936505.3 Holothuria glaberrima | reverse complement strand
GGGAGGTCCTATCCCTATTAACTTCAAGGTCAACACAACAGACTGAAAAAACAAAGGAAACAAAGTATTCCTTATCAGTTTGAGGAACTGATATCAGGGAGCTGCCTAGTGATATAACTCCCACTTGCCTCAAGCTCTCTTTGGGTCATAAATGTAGTAACTTCTTTTGCTGATGTCTCGAGTAATACATGTCCGATTTGAATGAAAGTTTCACCGAAATGCATTGATTTAGTTCCTCTTTTATATGAAAAGTACATTTTTGCTTGATCCCTTCTTTTAACACCAAACATGCTTCTGATACAATAGCATGCTGTCAGCTTATGTGTACAAAAAGTTTAGAAGGTTGTTTAAATGTCAGATGGTCAGTCTGACTTGTTGGCTGGACATTGGATTGTACCTTTTATTATCATCATGGTCAATTTGCTTAAAGGATTAAATCTTCTTGCCAGATCAGTTTGCAAACAAATTTAAAGGCTTTTCTAGGATGACAGATGCTGCCTCACTGAAAGGGATAATAGCAGCACTACCTTAATGGAGAAGTTACTCTCAGAAAGAGGAATTGTTCTGCAATAGTCAGTATAAAGGGCTAATTCATGTACAAATGGAAACTGGAGTTTGTCTATAATTAATTTTTTTTTTGTCTCAAGATTTATTATCATGAATTTAAATGGTTGGTGAACTTTTCTTGGTTCTGTTGATAAACATCCTACATCTAGGACATTCTTTTTGAGATTTAACTACCTCAAGGCAAACAGGCATTGTCCATTCTTGATGTTTATTTTATTTCACAATCATGTGATATGGCTATTCTTAGACTGTCGTTAGTGTCAGACTGCCATCGTGTGTGTTCTTAGGCCTTACACAGAGGTTGCAGGGTGTATCTCTACCGCGATCTAACATAAAACTTCCCTCCTAGCACCATTGAAATTGTTAAATGTGTTCTTAGTCATAAAAGTGAGACACTAATGACTTATTCAGGAAGATGATTTCAAGTGTTTACAATATTTAAACTAAAGAACTTGCATTAATCTTGCAACCTTGTGTGATGATGTTTAGAACTTGCATTAATCTTGCAACCTTGTGTGATGATGTTTAGAACTTGCATTAATCTTGCAACCTTGCATGATGATGTTTAGAACGTGCACTAATCTTGTAACCTTGTGTGATGATGTTTAAACTGTGACCTCAGATTGTACTTGTATTATTAGCTAGCACTAGTGAAATAGCAATGGTGTGTTCGCATGTAGACATGTGTGAAGTCACTGTGCAGTCTTCTGTATGTTAAAATGGACAGGTTCAGCATTTTATTGTCTCCAACATAAATGCAGTTCTGGATTTTCGTACCAGTTTGGTTGCTCCCTTCTGTAAATTTTTGGTTAGGTTAAAGTCATTTCCATACTCGAGGTGAGGCTAAAATAAGGTGCAGAACATATCACAGTTTGTAAAGGTAAAAGAGCATCTCATTACAGGTTTCCCAGTCAACCTGGAAATCAGAGAATACCTGGAAAATGAGTTTCGCCTTTTCCAGTTAGGGAAAAGTTAGGGAATTTGGAAAAAAATGCCTCAAATCAGAGAAAAGTCAGGAAATTTTATTGACCTAAGTGAGGAAGTGATTGTCTGCTACATTTTGTTTTGTGTCCAAATAAGTCTAAAGAGAAGGTAAATTAGAAAAAGGGTGACATATTTCTCTTTTTTATCCTGGAATTGAGAATTCTTCATGGGAAAGTCAAGAAATTCTCAGGAATTTTTTTCTCTCTGGAAATCTGGAAATCCTGTATGATCATACCAACAATTATTCTTGCATTTGAACATGTGATGTATAGACTAGGTTGTTTTTCATCTAAATAAACAAATCATTCCCACACACTTTTGTATCTGAGTCAATAGTACTATTAGCATTCCTCCTGATATAACCTTGGCATGTACTTTGTGAACCCAGGTGCATAACTTTACCTTTACTAGTATTGAAACAGAGTTGCCCCGATCATACCCACATTATAAGTACAATAGGCAAATTTTATTGCACAATTTACTCAAAAAAACCCACCTTAAGTGAAGCATGGAATATCATCCTGGTGGGGAATTTTGTGAGACATGTTCTTAGACTGTGAAGTCGTTGCTAATTTCATATGAACTGGCCTTGCTTAATCCAGTTGTGAGGTTAAATTTCGAAATTAACAATTCTCATGGAATTCAGTCCAGAGTTAATGTCTTAATGGAATGTTCTCAGAATCTAGCTACAGTGAAATTATGATGGAATGGTTTCACCTTGAGAATTCAACCGTGGGCGAATTTCAAAAGGAATGTTATTAACATATCTAGCTCAGGGTGAATTTTGAAATGGATGTTATTATAGAATCTAGCTCAAGGTGAATTATGAAATGGAATTTTGTGAAACAGTCCAACCATGGGTGAACTTTGTAATGGAATGCCATACTCTATTTTCTATGGGTACTTTAATTCCTCATCCAGAGTTCTATGGAACTTAAATAAAATATGTTCAAAATTTACTATCTCCTTGAAGCTCAGGGTATGTTTTTTTGTAATAAGAACGAGTGCATGTTAATGGTAAGTAAAGGTTGAATCAGTTGTATAACCATCTCGGACATGCAGATGGTAAGTAAATGTTGAATCCGTTGTGCTACTGTCTCGTACATGCAGATAAAAATGAATACAATTGATTGAAAGTAAATCCATAAAGTGCAGTTCTGTCTTTTGTCAGAAAAATGTGAGTGAAGCAAGAGGTCAATAACGTTTGATTAAAATTTTATGTTTCCCCTCCAGAAGTATGGTAAAATCATAACACCGATTATTTCAGTTTTAAATTGGAGTTTACAACATTTGGTAAATGACAGATTGCTGTTATTATACTAAAGGCATGGAATTCATCATCTAGTAAGCTGCCAGGTTAGCTTACTCAACTTCTATAAACACAAAGTTAGCAATAAAACGATACGGACATAGTTTGGTGTAGCAACCAGCAAGTAACACTGAGAGGTCATGGAGGCGGTTGTTCAACGCCATGATTTGTGATTTCCTTCAGCCACAGGCGTATCCAGTAATGGAACAAAAAATTGACTTCAAATGATGCTAAATGTTGCACCAGATTACATATGAGGGTACTTAAATATTCAAAAATTTCTCAAAGGGGAGGGGAACCCCTCCCTTTAGACCCTCCCCCAGGCCGGCAATCAGGCCCCGCAGTTGGCCCCTCCAAACAAAAATCCTGGCTACACCAGTACCTCCAGCTATTCTCATTTTGTTGGAGTCGGGCCAGTGCTCAATCTCAACAAGTCTTTAACAGAAAGATGACGCCTTTGTGGACGTTTTTCTCAAAGCTTTTATCAAGTCTCGTTGCGTGAGAGATTTGCATCGCTCAATAGCTACAGCAAATATGTCAGTCATATGAAATAAAGGCATACAGTTTAAAATATTTGCCATCGATCTCACGTTTAATCACTATTGTTACACTAGACTATTGAAGAGTGTGAAGTCTTTCACTATATGTTTACCTGTACTGCGTGCGTTATGGGGACCTGTTTGACATTCAAGTGTGAACTTCAGCATAGTTTCAATTCTCCCAGAAATCGTATGTCATAAACAGCTTTAAATTAGGGCAAAATGCAGTCACTCAATTTAAAGTAGTGTACCCCGGTGTCGTGTTTGATAAATGGGTCTTTTTTGATCATGGGAAACTTGTTTTGTTTTCGAATCGTTAAATCCATGCAGAATAACTGATAATTTTACCTTAAATATAAATATCATTAAAGGTACTTGCAGGCCCGTAGTCAAGTGGGTGCTCAAGAGGGCGAAGCCCCCCTTTAAATTTTTTTCGCATCCTCTGCAAAGTTTTCAAGTTACCATTGACTTAATACATTTTTACACATTTGGTCCCCTGAAAAATCCACCCAGAAGCCATTTTCTCCCCCCCCCCCCCTTCAGTACCTTGTCTAGCTGCGGGCCTGCGTACTTCAAAGTGAAATAAGAGGAGTTATGAAAGATTTGGCTGATGTTTCAGAACTTAGTTGGGCGTTTTGCTTATTTCCTAGTAATTTAAAAAAAAAAGAAACATTTGATGATGACAACTGAGAGTTGAACCCAAACACATAACTTCAATAACTAAACGATTCGTGACCTCAGGGAGGTGTTGTTTAATGCAGTTTAGCGGAGTAGCTTTCACATCACCCCAAATACAGTGTAATATCCCAGTGACAAGCTAGCTCAATCATTGAAATCACACAATAATATTGTGTATTCAGCAGCCCAAATTTTGTTGTGCAGTGAAGTTAGGCTTCCAGCAGGTTCGGGCATTTGAAAGGTGCCAAAAACTTATTTTATCTATAAAGGAGGGGCTAGAAATAAACCAAAGTGAAAGAATTTGATATTTCAGGGAAGAGGAAATTAGTGATTCAATTGATGTGAGTCTCACTTCAAACCAACCCCCACACTGCAAAACAGTGATAGTTAAGTAATAAGAAAAGAACTTCCCCATGGGAGGATTGGAATCAGACCCGTAGCTACGGCTGTACGGGGACTTGGCCCCCAGATAACTGCACCCCTAAAAATTGTGTCCTAAAAATGTGTACGAATTAAAAAAATAAATGTGTAAAAAACACATTTTGCGCAGGTACGAAAATCAAGGAATAAATATTGAACATAGTTCAGTTAAAACGATGAAAAATATACACCAGATTGCGTCTAAGGACTTCGAAGTTTTCTTGAAGAGGAGTAGACACCCCTCCCCTTTGACACCCTCCCCAGGACGGCGATAAATACCGGGACCCCGCCCCCATTTGATACCTAGGCCCCTAAAAATTTCATCCTAGCTAGCTACACCCCTGATTGGAATTTCTTGCAGAGCAATTATTCGTTTTCGAATTATATCGTTATCAACTTTGCATCCGAAAATCATCTGACAGAACCAGTTCACATGTTACAATGAAGTGAAAGGGTGTGCAAAAGCGAAGTACGCATAACCATGTTTTATGCATGAAAGGAATTCGGATCAAAATGTCCCTCGAAGTACGTGAAAAAATATCGTTATGGTAGGCCTAAAACTCATATGGAATGTGCTTAATTTCTAAACAATCACAGTGTCTGCAGTCATAGAGGGAGTGAAAGTCTAACGTAATGACTACCCACCCCTAATTCACAAAGGGGACAAGGCCGCCAAGCGAACCCATCGATGAATTACTACTACTCCCTCAGTCCCTCCCGTTCAGCTGCCCCCCATTGAAAGTAGTGAGTTTATATAAACTTAGTTCCATTAAATTTGGCATGTGAATTGGACTTGCTTAACTGGTTTTCTAAATTCAAGTCTATCTCTGTGACCCGTCGACGGATCCCTTCACACAACACGTAGCCAGACAAGGGAAAGGTATTTTTCAAAGGCGAAGCTGAGTCTCTTGCGAATCCCTCCAACCGTTCGATCCCTGGTTCCTTGACAACCCCCCCCCCCCCGGGCCTGAAACCTCTAGTGTGCTTTACCTATATCAGTGTTACCAGTACTGTGCTGTGCTGTCGTCTTGTAAGGGTTACGCTTTTCTTACAGGTGGTTACGCAATCGATTGTCCGGTATAAAGACGTTAACGTACGGAAGGTGATTATGTCCATCCCTTTCCTCCCAAGGAGACTCTCAAATTCTATACATTATTAAATTTTTGTAAAGAAAAACAAAGATCCCTAAAGTTCCTGAAAAACAAACAATAAAACGATAAACACCGTAACCTCAAAAAAATTTTCGAAGGAAAAAATACCGGAAACATTTTTTTCTCTGAAAAACAAAAACTTCCTGCAAACAAAATAAAAAAAAAAAATAAAAAAAAAAAAAAAATACAGAGGCTGCGAAGGGACAATGAAAAAATCCTTTCTTGGGTTGAAATCTCAGAAGTTTGCCTGTAATATCGGAATTTCGACTTTTTGTCTTGGCTAAATATTGTACTTACAAGTGTAGATATATAATGAACAGATTCTTCTAAAGCACGGTAGTTTCCAACCTTTTTCGGCTCATCACCCTCATTCATTGAATGGTGTTGGGCAAACTGCGACCCTCCCTCCGCCGGTATCTTTACCATAGTACCGTATTTCTATGCGTGAAAAAAATGGTCTTAAAACCACGTTAAAAAAAGATAGACTATGATTTTAGAGCAGTGCGCTGCTTCCTTTTGTTATGACAAATCCGATCACCGTAAGCGTGAATCCTTGATTGGGCTCAGCCCGTTGAAACGTTTTTTGATTGGCCAGGTCTGGACATGACTGTGAAGCTTTCACACTAGCTATGGCATGGAGTCTTAGAGGCTCCATCATAGGATGACCACCTAATGGGTTCAGGGGCAACCTTCCGGTGGGGAACCACGGGTGAAGCTCCTGTAACACCTGGTATTTGCGTCATTGTCGGCGCAAGAAGTATTCGTTCTGATTAATTTTGATATTGCAAGCTTTGGTTTGTCTTGTGAGTGGTGAGGAAAGATCGAATCATAGGGTTTTGGGTGGGGATCTGGAAACCGTATCCCAGTAGGGCTACCTTACAACTAGTACTATACTTAGCATTTGCGAAAACATTACAATAATGTTGTAACTCATTTATATTGCAAAAGTTATCATTAATGTAATACTTAAGGAATAAGTCGCATTTGTCGGACTATTATTGGTGAATAAACCGGCGAGACTCCAAATGGCAAAATAACGGACGACGCGAAGCCGAGTCCCTTATTTTGCTACATTTGGATTTTGGAGTCGAGACGGTTTATGAGACAATAATAGTCCGAGAAATGTGGTTTATTCCTATTCTACCACCGAAAATCTGTGAAAAACTTCATATTTATCAGCTTTTACGTTTACTGACCGTGTGTTGTGGAATAACAGGCAGTGTTTAACCAATCAGAATGCAGGATTCTCAATAAAGGATGGCTAGAGGTGGCAGAATTATCCACAATCGCCACTTTCATCAGGATGTTTTATCTGTAAACAGAAACGAAGAAAACTACATTCGAGACAAAAGTGTGGGACAAAAATTGAGCCATGGTCCCCTTCCACCACCACTGAGGGGGTCATACTAGGATCTTCCCGAGAAATTTTGAAACAAAACTCTCTTAGCTGCTTAGATGAGATTTCATAGCATTTGGCAATTAACATTTTTACTCTAACTTCAGTGCAGTTCACGTAAAGCTAGGAAACCGTACACTCCACACGTTGACTTCATTTTATCTCAATTTTCAAATGAATACTGATGTTAGAGATAGGCTAGGAGAAACAGCTAGGAGGCTAAACTAGAAAATCTTTTAGCTTCATCTGGCTCCTTTGCATTTTGTTTACGTAAGTTAATTAATTGTCTGCTCTTCATTCTGTATAAACACGTCTATGTAATGCAATTGATAAAATTAAACAAAACGATACTAAGTGGTACCCGTATCTTTAAAGCCACAGTTTAAAAATAGTATCTCATTTCTCTTTTCCGGATTATTTTGAAGTAATTTTTGTAGTGGCGTAGCTACAGGGGGCTCGGGGCCCCAGCCGCCCACAAAATCGGCGTGCCCTCAAGCTCAGCCCCCTAATGGCAATGTGGGCCAAAAAAAATTTACCCGACTGAGTGGGCTACTCAACTTGATAATGATAGATTCTGGCTGTGGAAGATCTCCATTCCAATCAATACACTGAAATCCATCGGGATAACTCCACTCTGCATAATTTTGAATAAATTCTGATAGATTGTAACAAATTCATCTTGGAAATTTATTGTTTATTTGTTAAGTCGTCAGGGTTTCTGGATGAATGATATCTAGCCGATTTGGAGTGATTGAAATTGGTCACCTCAATTAGACCATGGACTACGCATGGAGTTTGTTGCCAAACGTAAAGTCAAAATATCTGTCACAAAAGAATATCACCCCTCCCGACTGCCCGATGCTAATGAATAAAATATTGACCATACCATGGTGAGAACCGTAACACAATGGATACAAACTGTAACCAGACATGACAGTCTGAACGGTCAAACATGACCGTCTGATTGGTGGAATCTGAACAGAATAAACATTTGAAAATTCCTTCATTAACTGTCGATGTTAGTGAGAACCATATTTGGCAACCCTCTACATTCGACAATCTGCTAAAAATATTTGATCATTACTTCCACCAAACGAACAAATGTCTCGAAGGTCGCTCTGCGGAATTTCCCAGAGTTGAATGATGATTTCCCTGATTTTTGCGCGAAAAAATCAATGTCGCTGAGAAACGTGATTCACGTGGAATATCGGGTATCGAGCTTCTCTCAAAATTAATAACCTATTTAACTCTCACTATGGCTATGTCTGTGTATGTCCGTGTGCATTAATTTGTCATATCTGTTTGATAAGGGTTCATTAAAAGTAATAGTGCTTGCATGAAAACAAGGACATTGTTTGTGTATTATTAATGGGGGTCAACAATGCTAAGATTTGTGGCAGAATCGCCAACATTGCTCAATCTGTATTTATTGCATTTATTTTATCCAAAGCAACATAATTGAAATTTTTGTGTTTTCATGAGTTTCATTAAAAAGGTCTTTATCACCCCACCCCCTCCACTCCACAAACTCACTTCTCACAGCTCACTGGCATATCTTCCAATCTTCATTTATTTTCTTATAACAGTTGTAAGCAACATTTCAGAATTGTTACTCTTTTTATGAGTTCTAGTGGACATACCTTGTCACAAGTTGTCAGTCCCACACACTCTTCTCAAAACTCTTACGGCTTAGGCAGTATCCTTATCTTTATTAACATTTTTTCAGAGGGGATAACATCAGCACATATAGTTACTGTCAAATAAAAGTCAACTACTGGCTGTAGCAGTAGCAAGTGAAATGTAAAAGTCTAGAGATTTTGTATGTGTAACAATAATTGGCTTGAAAAAACATGCTTCATTACTGATGATTGCGTTGAATCGGTGAACGAGTCCATGTGTAGGTCCAATGGGTCATGCAGATAATGCAGTGTGTAGGAGAGAAGAGGCTTAAATGAAAAATATGGGATTATCCAGTACCACAACCGTGTTTTGGAAACAAAATCGCCAAGAATCGTTTAGACTTTTTGGAGCCCGTCACAGATTTAGCGGATCTATCCTCATCTAACTGAAAAAGTGGAATGATAATGTTTATATTTATATAGCGGAAATTGACACATCACCCATAGTCATCGACACACTAATGAGACCCACAAGCTGGGCCAATGCTACCTCAAGGGATGTAAACCTAAGTTTTACCTCTCAGGACCCCAATTAGCACCTGAGTAGATAGACTGAAGCAGTGGAGATGAAATACCTCACTCGACAGTACACCCAGAGAGTTTGTCAGGGGTAGCGGGGATTCAAACTTGCAATCCTCGGACCCAAAGTCTGGCCAGCTGAGCTAATCCGTCCTCACAAAAATGTGTTTGAGAATAAAAAACAGTCAAACTTAACATTTTTACACACAAAATTGTACATCTTGATGGCTGCTATCAAGCCTGGCAAGTGTCATTTCCAGCGATTTGGGATGAATCATGTATTCAAATATCAAATTTTCTTGTTACGGTCCGCGCCGGTTATCGTGGCGCTCCGCTTAGATACCGTAGGAAACGCAGGGCAAAACTGCTAAATAAAAAAAAAATAAAAAGAATGTTATAAATTACTATGACTAAAAGTCTTAATATTTTTTGAGAGATTGATAATAAGTTTCGAACTAAAATTAAACAGCAGAAAAGAAATAAACATAATTTTATTACAAAAGGAGCGACCCCCAGCCTGCCGACAAAGTAAAATATGAATCCACAGTATTCAGTGACAGAATCAGCGTTTATTTACCTTTCTTTTTACAACATGAAGTCACAGGGCACTGACTGATTTCGCAGGGCAAAAATACCTTCACCCCAATAAATCATATTGAGTTACGCCCCTCCCCCCACAAAAATATCCATCCCCAGCGTTTTCCCAAGCCCAACCCCCAAACCCCCCCACAAAAAAAAATCCTAGCTACGCCACTGGTTTTTAGTAAAATATTTTTTGCGTTGTAAAACATTTCATAGTGTGGGGGATTTCAGGGTCTATTTTTTGATGGCCGTAATAATATTCCGTAGTTACGTTCTGCTTTGGTAGCGTGTCACCGGTGAGTGTGTAGGGAACGAGCATAACGCAACTTATCGAGAATCGATAGTAATTGAAGTGTTCTCACGTATGATTAGACCATGAGTACGGGTGTGAAAAAAGCCACACTATTTGTCACAGGAACACTGACAGTGTAAAACTAACTAGATTATGTACCAGTTAAGCGTGCATTTTAGTTACTACACTGCTGGGTGCATCTTCGTATCTAGTGCGGTTAATGATATTCGAGCAAATTTAATTGGAAGTATAAATAACTGTGTGTTTCTTCTACTAGCAGATTTCACTGGCAGGATTCATTCAGTTAACTGTTCGCAGGTAAGTCAATTGGTAACCTACGCAACTATCGTTCTCGTTCTCTCGTGCGTAAAAAGTCATACACGTATAGGCCTATTATGTTTGCAGTTTGTTTGGTGCTGTTGGTTTGTACGGCCGGGGACGGTCCGGCAGGGTGCGCACCCTTATTGAACTGTGAAAACCGGTAAATTAGATGTACCTTTTTAAAAGACTCATTGATTTAGCAGTGACTACAAAGCATTGGCACCTATATGTATGTGCACACTTTTCACCGTTTTGTACAATTCCGCCGGGGATCAACAGACTAGGCACCTCATCTCCCCGTGAAATAGATGAAGAGATCGGTGAAATACAGAAACGCCCCATGTTTAAGAATAAATTTACCGCTATTCAAAATATCTGTGCGTATCAGAATCTTTCTTTATTTGAAGATCAGACCACACCGGGATCCTTTTTTTTTTGTCAAGAACTGCCACAGTTTTGTTTGTTCTCTAATATATGAAATTATTACTAAAGCGGTCAAACCAGGGAGTGACTAAATAACAGCAAGTTCCCGGTCAAACTGACACTGATATATTTTGACTTCCTGTTTTTGTTGTAGGCTAATTAAACACAACTGCATGTGCCTGAGTGTTTCTGATAAATTGTTTGGCTTTAATTTTAGGGGATAGAGAAGGGCGTACAAAATTATTGAACATCGTTTTTAGTAACGACAGCTGCCTTCGACAGGATGTATAGGAGGGGACACCTCTTCTTGCCAGAATGGCGCAACTCCTCAAAATCCCGATCAGAAAAGCAAACTGTCGTCATAATCAAACTTATACATCAAAATGAATTAGTAACTTATCATTCATGCTGTACGGGACCTAGTTTCTCAAGTGGCAGCCCCACGGGCCATTTGCGTTCAGCAACGAGCTCTGGAATGTGACCCGCGGAAGGTACCCTAAAATTTGTATAAGAAAGTAAACCATGTAATTCCATTCTGACGTCTTAGGCTTTGATTGATTGATTGATTTATTTGGTACATATAAAAATACTAAACACGAACAAATATAAAAGACATACAAAAAGCACCCCCAGACAAACAGACAAAAAATAATGAATAAAAGACAAGAGAAAGAAGTAACAAACAGAGTACCAGGGATAACCCAAGAGGCCTAAGAAAAGCTTAATTCCATTGGGGTCCCTAAATTAGACAGAACAAGAAACAAATACGCCAGGAAGGAAAAAAATGTAGAAATATTGCACTAGATGAAAGACGCCGGCAGTCAGTTAACGAATGAATTTGAGACATTGCTCCGTTAAAAGTGATTTGTCGGCAAGATGATTCTTGACGTACAGTCGCATAGGGAAGGGAGTTCCAAAGTTGAATACCTGTGAACCTGGGAACAAGAAAGTTAAATGGGCTACCCCTGGTACAGTGCTGATGAACATCCCTCAATCTGATAAAATTTGATTTAAGATAATCGGGACAAATGTCATAAAAAATCTTAAAAACCAAATTAAGTTTAAGTTGTTGCGGGCCCTATTGCAAACAGATAAAAAACCAACTTTGTTCAATTCACTTTGCCCTATATGGTTGCGCGGACCCATATCTAAAATGAACCAAACAATATTGTTTTGTATAACTGGAAGTTTATTTTTGTTTTACTTGGAGAGAGCAGAGAACCAGGAGGAACAAGAATAATCGAAATGGCATTGAATAAGAGCACACAATATCTTACGAGTACGACTGTTCAAAGAGGCTATTGTTAGAAAGTAAAAGCTCGAGACTGAAATTTAACCTGGGTCCAAACTACACTAAGAACCTCTGCTGCAGTTTTTTCCAGCCCTCAGCAACCTATCCATCCTCGACGTACCATCACTATCCGCACTTCTCATCCATCATACCTCTGCATAATTTAAATGCCCAGTCTTAAATAGGCCTTTGAAGACCTAGGTTCGACCAAATTGTGGTTTTTCTGCTTATTGAGCATCCAGTGTTATTTTGCAATACTTAAAAATACTTCACTTGAAAGCTACAATGCTTGCGGGCGTATGCCCCAGACCCCCATCAGCGCCTTACTCTCGCATCTTCCCATGGACCCTGTCTTTGAATGATCAGGGGAGGGTGAAGAAGGATTTTCACCCTTGAGCGTTCCTCAGATGCTAAAGTAATCAAAGGCGCTAAGGTACAATGGTTAAAACAAAAATAAAACAGTAAAACAGAAAACAAAACAAAAACAAGAAAAGCAAGAAACAAAAAAGAGAACAAACCTAGTAAAACTCTTCGTTAAATAAAAATGTTTTAAGACTTTCAAGGTTTAAAAGAATCAATTGTTTTGCAAGAACGAACGTATGTAGCGGCAGCCTGTTCCAAAGAACAGTGCTGGAAAGCTCGGTCAAGAAACGACGCCTTGCTTCCACGCACATACGTCTCAGCCAACTGGAACAGGCTAGCAGACCGAAGATTGCACTTGGGTTCATACCACGAAATAAGATCACACAAGTATTTAGGAGCAGAACCATAGAGAGATTTAAAAGTAAGTAGCAGAACCTTGAATTGAATCCGATAAGCCACAGGAAGCCAATGTAGTTCTTTAAGAATGGGGGTTATATGGTCAGAATTTAAAGCTCTTAAAACAACACGGGCAGCACAATTTTGGACACGAGTCAAAGGTTTTAGTGTAGTGGCTGGAAGTCCCACAAGGAGGGAATAACAGGAGTCTAAACGGGACGTAATGAAAGCATACATCAGCTTCTCAGTGTGAGAGTGGGAGAGAAACCTACGAATTCTACTAATATTGCGAATGTAAGCATAAGCAGTCCTACAAATATTGGAAATATGTTTCTCCATGTTCAATTGTGAGTCTAAAATAACACATAGATTCCTCGCAGACAGTTGTACAGGAATAGTGGAATCACCAAATGTGAAATTTTGATACAATAAATATTCATCATTGGATATCTTAAAAGAAAAGACAAGGAATTCAGTTTTAGAGTCATTCAAAAAGAAGAAATTACTTGACATCCAAATTCTAACATCAATGACACACTTTTCGATAGGAAGCTGAGCATCAGAACAATTATTTGATACAATGATGTAGAGCTGGGTGTCATTCGCGTAAAATGGTACTTTATGCCATGGCGGGAAATAAGCTCACCCAGAGGACGCATGTACATAGAAAAAAGAAGAGGGCCGAGAACAGAGCCCTGTGGGACCCCAGTCTGTAATGGGAAAATGGGTGAATAATACTCATCAATTTTAACAAATTGATTT
This sequence comes from Holothuria glaberrima, assembly GCA_009936505.3. NCBI lineage: Eukaryota > Metazoa > Echinodermata > Holothuroidea > Aspidochirotida > Holothuriidae > Holothuria > Holothuria glaberrima. Next base: position 5,826 of record WURT03645858.1, on the reverse strand, counting down.
CTATTACTAAAGTATGAAGCGAACCATTTCAGTACCATACCATCGAAACCAAACGAGAATTTCAGCCTGTCGAGAAGGACACCATGGTTAACCGTTAATGGTTAATCTTACTCCTAAGTAATGCTTTTGCTGATGCGTATGCGCGCCGGATGTCTGGTTACGTGTTTTAATGTTTTTCTCAGCGCGCTTCGCACGCATTCTCTTCCGAAAAGGAAAATAGCGTTCTAGAATAGTTATCCGTTTACGTTTACACGAAAACACTCTTGTAAAAGGCCCTTCCCTTGCCTCCTACTTCTGCAGTGTCCAACACAACTTCAGTTGCTTTATACTTTATGGGAATAACTTGCAGTCACTGCACCTCAGACCCTAGGCTTAATGCTATTGCAAGTATCTTTCATACTGTTTCTGAACAGAAATTGTTGTCATATGATTTAAAAGAGCCAAACATGATTTGGGATACCCAAGTTTACTTATTCAGTTTAGGGTATCTCCATTTTCCCTTTGAAGGGCTAGGGGCTTATTGAGTTGATAATGAATATTTTGTGACGAGTTTGAAGGAATTTATTGTATGACAATGCTTCTTATTCGCCTTATTAGCCTCTTATCTCTTCCTATAGTACTGAAAATGTGAAATATTTGTAAGTTTTATGGGCTTAAGAGCTCGTGTTTCCCGATACTCGTCCAAGCTCTTGATAGATCATGAGCCTCCTGGAAAATACAACATGTATGTACAAGTGAAGCCTTGATCACAACAGTTGTAGTAAGAGGAACTGAAGAGCCTGTCAATCAAGTTGGTATAAGCTTCACTCATTGGTTGTATTTAAACATGGTTTGCATATGATTAACATCTAATGGTAAAAAGTGTCTGGTCACAAATTTGTAACAAATGATTTTACTCATTATTTACCCTAGCATTCCCGTTCAAGTTGTGTGTTAGATGTTCAGAATTATTTAGATTGACAATTTACCATCAAGATGTAAGTAAAACTCAACACGTGTGACAAAAAATCATGTAATTCATGAATCAGTTCAATAAGCCCCTATAATTCGTTCCTTTTTTCTTATTTTTTTTATATCGATCAAGAAAAATGTAGCCTTGCCATCATAATCGATCATTCTTCATTTAGTAAAACTTTTACAAAACTGTATCTATGCACGCTTGAAGCAGATATACTTCGAATTATCCTTTTCGTCCTTGAAACGTGCGTCTTTATTCAAAGGAAAGCTCCAAAGCAACTTGCATTTTACCAAGTAGGCTATGTCTGAATGCAAAAGCAGACTTCCGGGAAGTAATATTACACGTATAGTATTTACTTGATAGCACTTCATCCTCATAAATTGCGTGCATTTTAGTGCGGATATGTATCTCCTCCAAATTTAAATCCAAGGAGCGCAACATTAATTGCTTTTCATTGGCAATATATTCCTCGTAAATACGAGATATCCACGCATGTACACGTTGGTTGTCATCGTGCCTTTATGTTCAGTATCGATCGAATATGGATTGAATGTCTAAACCCATTTTAGGGTATATAATAAACCAGTTCATGTGTTGAAATGAAAGTAGAAGACCAGCAGCGTGACAAACACTACAGGAAAGACTGATATAGTGTGAAATTTCGTGACTACAAGTGTGTTGCCTTTAGTTGTATCAGAACAAGCGTGTTGCCTCTAATTCTATGGGAAGAGGGCTGCTCTCTCTCTTCCGACGTCTCATGTTCCTTCTACTCTTTATTCCGATATGTCTACACTGAGGTCAGTTTTGGGATCAGGGTTTGGTTAGCATGGGGGCATTAAAGTTACATTCGCCAGAATATATTGGACGTCGGGATATAGAGTTGTAACCGTATAATTACGAGTACACATTATTTCAGGAGTACTGCACACGGTTTGAACGCTGTTTGCATCTTCACCAATATTTAACTTTAAAAACCGATGCCGGGATGATCGAGTGTAGAAGCAGGGAGTTGGTATTTGACCCTATAGTACAAGTAGTCCGAGTAGCTCCACAAATACATTTTCACCGTGCGGCAGAGCGAACTATATGCAGGCGTATTAGACCCCTGGACTTATAGGGGTGGAGGCCGCTAGGATTTCAAAAGTGGGAGTGGGTGGGCAAGTGTGGGCGGGCACATTTTTTTTTTGGGGGGGCAATGGTATTGGAATGGGAACAAGTAGGGAAAAGTCTTTGACTGGGGGAATTGTCCCCATGCACCCTTGACGGTGCCATTGCAAGGGGGGAGGGGTGATACAGTTGGCCTTCGCTTTCTTAGAATTTTCAGGACAAAGTTATGGGTGCGTTTCTCAAGTTGAATCACTGCTTACCCTGAGGGAGGAACTTTCTCTTTCATTTTTGCCCGGGTTTCTTCAAAACTTCTTTTACATAGACAAGGAGATGTTTCACTCCCACCTGCCCCACCTGCCCGCCTGCCGGTGTATGGCTTCTCTCCCATACCCCCTCCCAGAAATAGCATAAGAAGTGGATCCATTCACCATGGAGCTCCAAAGACTTGGACACCAGGTCCACTATCCGTCAATGAGTGTGACCATTTCTGCCTTAAGCGCTGTTATAGGCTCACATTCTCAGTGGTGGTTGGGGTAAATCACTTTCGGAGAACTTTCAAAACCTTCAATTGCAGCTTATTTAAGTTTAGTCAAGCACGACAAGGGTCACAATTATGACACAATCATTGTGTACTCTGATAAGGTAGACCGAGCCAAGGTGTTATAAACAAACATTTCCTTGCCATAACCTATTCAGTTGCAACAAGACGATTCGGCCAGTGGTGCTTTGGGATCATTGTTGTTCCTACAATGAGGGCATGGAGATATTATTTGGCCGAATAGAAATTCTCTGCAGGTTACTAGGAAAATACAAGGAGGGATTACTTAAGCTGGAGATAACAGGGGAAAATGGGGCCCACTCACACGCAACTTGACAATTTTCTATTGATTACCCGGTCGAGCCCGGAGACCGGTGGGAAGCTTCCGCACCTACATCGTGCTATACCCACAAATGCACCTTGAACTGTGTAGGGAAGATCTCAAGTTTGACCAGCAACAGCCGGTGAAAACATGTTTACCAGGTATAACTAGATATCACGACGTCTTATAACTATCAACCTGCTTTTCGCGCATTTACATGCCTTTCATTTAGCCTATAACAGTTTACCAAAGTTAAATTGCAGAAAACTGAGAAATACCAAACTGTATTCAAATGACAATTTTCCACAACTAGGTCAAATTTACCCAATGAATTTTACATTCAGGTGTGTTTATTCCCTTCTTGACATCAAATGGGGAAAGGTAGGGGCAGCGCCCCTAAAAATGTTTGGGCCTCCTTGGACATTTAAATTACTGTTGATAGAATCAATTTTCACACGGCTTCTTCCCACTCGAAAATAGTTGGCCCCATGGAAGCTAACCCCCCTTTCAGTACCTTGTCAGGCTACGCTGTAAGGGCCTGTCTCCATTTCAACACATATTACCAAAGTACTAACCTTCCAAAAACATCAATTCTCTCCAGGAGTGAAGCGATAATTCTGCACAAACTTATGATAATCACTTCATCATGAACAGAAAAGTTGATTTTGTCAAGTTTGTACGTCTGAAGTGTAAATTACTTAGCCTAGATTTTCTAAACAATTCTTTGAATACGCCCCGAATTTAGGCCCGTAGCTAGACAATGAAGGTACTGGAGAGGACGAGATAGCCCCCGGGGGTGAAATATAGTTCAGGGGGCAAGATGTAATAAAATTTATTTAGGCAATGGTAATCAAATATTTTCTGGGGAACGAAATTTTTCCAACGGTAGGTTGTGCTTCGATCCCCTATGTGCGCGTGTTAAAAAAGATTTCCGTGAAAAAACTTGCAGTTAGAATACGCACAGTGACTTAATATGCATCGAGACGCTTTCAATTACCGAAAACATATACAGTATGCCACTCAAAAGAATAGTCTTTTACCTAGTTATTCGCAAACAGCTTTGGACTTTGCTGCTGTGCTTCTCTGGGAGTTGCTATCGAAAGATACTGATAATAAGAACAACATTGTGGTAAGGTTTGAATCGCGCAGAGCGCTCGAAAATTTTGATAGTTTGCGAAAATTTTGATAGTTTGAGAAACATTTGTGATAGAAAATGATTACAATGGATCCATCACTCGGTCGAAAACTTACCTCACCCTCCCCCTACAGAAATCTATAGCTTAAACGTCTTTTTGGATCATTTAAAAAAATTCCTCTTTTCTCTCCCCTCTTTTTCTTTTCTTTCCTCATTTTTTCTCCCCTTTTTCCCTTTATTTTTTATTTTTCCTCATTTTTCAATTTGGGGCCATGGCCTGCTGGGCCCCCTCGGATACGCCGGTGGCTACGAATAGTGTTATTTTGAAGAATTGATAAACATATTTTAAGTCATACAAACAAATTTTCTTTACAAATGTAAAAACTTAGAGTTTGTAATATATTCCCTTTTCTCGCGCCATAGGGTACACTGCAGTCTTCATCTTATATGTACACATGTTGTTGACCAACCACAGTCGGCATAGTTTGAACAGGGAGTTTGTATTCAAATAGCAACTCCCTGGTTTGAGGTTGCCCTCTTGTTGTTGTCAACCATGGAAGTGCGACCAACCACAAACTTTGAATCTTGCACCAGCCAGTAAAATTCTCCCAACTAAGTTTACTTCTAGCCCCTCCTCTTTATTAATCTTTAAACTTCAATATCAATTTTCTCCTCCGTAATCTAACGTTATCGTAATTACAATTCACTATGGAGGCGTGGGGATTTTACAAACTTCAGATTTCCCATAGGAAGCTCATACTCCTATTAACTTCAAGGTCGAAACAACAAATTGAAAGACAAAGAAAACAAAGCATGGCTCATTAAAGATATGAATAATAAAAATCCTGAATGCTTGCTTCAAGGTCACTTGAGATTACACATGTAAAATAGTAACTTCATTTGCTGTCATCTCGGGAACTACACATCGTAACTAAATGGAAATTTCACTACAATCAGACAATGCTAACTGTAGACGGTTTCTCTTTCACAAATCAAAATTTAGTGTCAATCAAAGTACAGTCAGCAACCGCATGTGGAGATACGATCATATTCCAAAATATGTTTGGGTTGAAGCTTAAAGGCAATAGGTAGTCGTTCCAAAATTTGCTTTGAAAATCAGCAGACTCTTGCAAATCGCCTCTTATTGCATAACAAGCACCCATGAAGACGTTTTGAATATAACTAGTACAAACAATACGTAAAGCAGGGAGACATTTTCCTTGAATTTCACAATTCACTAACAAAAGTGTTGTCACATGGTCACAATCGGCCATTCATGAACTGTGGCGAGGTACACTAGTAACTCTGATTGGGGTGACTGCATTTTCCCCTTTAAAGGATGTTAACGTGAACGCTTTTTGTTTGATAACAGTCAACCCTTACATCTTTCCATATTTAAGTAAACTTTAAGGCAGGACTGTATCAAGCGATCGCCATGCATGACTGATTCTGTATGTAATATTTAATTACGTGCTACACAGTTACAGAAAGAGGATGTGTATAGCCTTAGGCAGTTATTTGCGATACCACAAGAAAAGGATTACACAATGTTTTAATATTATCTAACTATACCAGTATTTGTCACGTTTTCTCCCCTTTTATCAGGTTCTGGCGATATCATGTGTCGACCAATCAAATTCATTATAGAGATCATCTTTGATACGCATAATTCAGTCAGATTTTAAGTGTTACCTACCATGTCTGTTCTTGGCCCAATTCTTTTCTTGATTTTCATCAATGATATTGATAGCTCTCTCACATCTAGT
>WURT03645847.1:0-19499 GCA_009936505.3 Holothuria glaberrima | reverse complement strand
ACGGGCGTGGATACATCTCGAAAGGTGAGAGGGCTTTTCAACATTTGCGAATCGCCGTCCTGGAGGTGGGGTCTAAGGGGAGGGGTGGGTCCCTCCCCTTTGGAAAGGTTTTTGACTTTGCAAAAAAGCTGAGACGCGAAATGGTGCAATTTTTTTTTTTTCATTTTATCAAGTGTTCTTATGCTCCAAATTTTAGGTTCTATTTTAAGAAAAAAAATTGAAAAAGCGGGACGTATTCATGTTTTATCGAACCTTGGCAAAGGGGAAAAATATTTCGAAAAAAAAAATATGCGAAACCAAGCAATTGGTACAAATGTTTTTACAAGGGGATTGAATTAAGCATATGTCCCATTATTTTGGCAACCTTGACTAGTCGATTTCCATCTCACCGTCCTGGGTGGGGTCTAAGGGGAGGGGTCCTTTGAAAAAAGTGAAATTGGAAAGTATCTAGGTGACAAATGATGCCATATTTGGGCGCAATTTAGCATTTAAAAGTAGTGTCAATTCGTAGTTTATGTTGTATACAGTTTTAGTTTTCATTTTTTTTTTGTTGAAAAAGTGGGGGGGGGGGTTTAGCGATTTCCCCCCTTCCAAAAAAGTGAGGTGACGCGTCCCCCGTCTCCCCATGATCCACGCCTATGGGCTCTTGCTTCCAGGTAAGTATATCGGTCATCATCAAACCGTGACAAAAATACTCAGTAACTCAAAGCGGTACCCAAGTTTTAGTTCAGTAGACTGGCTAACCGTTAAATAGCATTCATTCGTCTTTAACGCGGAACTGCACAAAACGCAGAACAGGCAAAAATATTTACTGACGCATGGAATAATCTGTTCCTATTCGGTATTGTGCTGACCCTGTTGGGAATAACACGCATTTTAATTTATTGGTACATTTGCCAGTAAATAAGTCTATTTATTTATCATAACTACAACAAAAATAATGATCAAATAGCGGATCCAGCCATGGATGAAATCATCTATTTTTACTAAACCTCGTGTTGCTACGGTAATGTGATATTCGGAAGGTGTGGTTGTTACACTTTCGTACATAAAACAAAACAGTTCACGAAAAACAACAAAACTCCATCGCATAGTTACGAAGTGAAACAAAATTTTTGGGATTGTACACGTAAATCTGCATTCTTTGTCGGGCAAACGGCTTGGACTTAACATATTTTGTGATTCACACATTTTAATGTATTCACTTCGTGTCCTACAACCCTTTAAGGCTTTTGGGTATTTAGTTTGAATTAACCAGAAATAACAGAGTAACTTTATGCATGATTTAACCATACTTAGAAGAATTTTTTCTGTGAAGACCTCTGTATCATATGAAAGGTTAGGAAATGTAGATTTCGATGACGTTTTTTGCTCATTAATATGCAAATTTATGCAGATGACGTCATTTCTTATGTTTTTCTTTGTTTTTTCACATATTTTTTTAAAAAATGAGGGGGAAGTTATGATTTTTTTTTTTTGCATTTTCCATTCAATTCTCTCTTCAATGATGCAGAGTTTTTCCCAATCGGACCTATATTGAGCGAGATATGACAATTAGAAAATTTACCCAAAATGTTCTTTTGCAATCCTACTGCTGCACACACAATCCGTTTTCAGAATTGGGATAGGTGTTGTGGGTCTCGGGCTGCTATTTTTTGAAAATTGGCACTTTTTGGGTCAAATTTTCATAATTTTTCATGTTTTTGACATGATTTTTTTTTTGCAATTTCACTCACAATACCCAGATTGATTCACCCCACAACCTATAACTTTTAGGACATGTTTAGTGAAGTCTTAGGGTTATTCTAAAACAATTTGGAGCTTCACAGCTTTTTTTTTCAGGGCCCTAGAATTTTGTGAAATGAAGGGCTCTTTTCGCAAATTTTTTGGCAAAATTTTGACATTTTCTAACAATAACAAAATTTTCAACTGAGATTTAAAAAAAAAATATGTGGGACACCCCCCTTAAAAATATATCTATATCAAAGATCTTTTCAAGGGCTTTTTTTATACTAAAACAAAGTCTCTAAGAGGTAGGGTTGTGGAGTTATAATCCCTGGAAACTTGTAAGTATTTTGGGCTAACATAAAAGCATAAAAGCCTTAAAGGGTGTTAAATTGGAAAAGCATTCTGACCGAAGGCCAGCATTTGGGGTCCGGCCATATGGTGCACTAGCCCCCGGTAAGTGCAACAACATGTAAAAATATTAATACATTTTAAATGTGCTGGTTAATCATGTTAAAACTCTCTTCCACTTTCACTTAAGTTCCTTCTTCCCGTAGTACGTTGCCTTTATTAACACCGTAGACTGAGCTAGCATACCCGGTCAAAAACCGGGGAAGAGGCACTCTCCCTCTCTTGCCGCCCCCACCGCTTGCACATATACGCTACTGCCAACACTACCACCCCTCACACCGTATAGAATACGGTAGTCATTAACAGAGTTATCGATTGAATGAAAAGTTTAACGAACGGTGATGGAATGATGAATACCAGCTAAATTTGAGGTGAAAATGACAAATTACAACCATGGGAAGTCATACCTGACAAATTTGTGCTCTTGGGATTTCCAAAGTCTTTCATATTTTCTGGTAAAGAAAATAAATATTTACATGTGAGTAAATTTGTCGGAAAGGCAAACTATCCTTGGCATAGAATAATATTTGTACCCCTACTTATTATCCCGGTGGCACTGAAAGTGTGAATCTTCTTTAATAGCTGTGCCAAACAATAGGAAAAGGAATAATAATATAAAAAAGTCTAACAACTCTACAACATGCAAGTTTCTACAAACATTTGGAATCATAATAAAAAATCTGATCACAGAGAGATAGCAGACAGCAAGGAACTATCGAGGTGGCTATGCGGAAGAAGTATTCACCGACGGGATGTCACGTCCCGGCTCGTGACGGAAGGATACACAAGCTTTTCTGCTGAAAAATTGTAACGAATTGGAAAAAAATTTCCACGCGTTTTAACATATGTGTTTCGGGGAAAATTGTGAGTAGTTCTTTACTCATGTTATCCACTACGTGCAAGCATCTAAGGAAAACCCCTGTATTATCGACTCTCGACAAATACATAGACAAGATCTGCGGCGAAGCTGGCTAATAAGGCCGAGGGTGGGGAGGTCACTTCTGTGTCAAGGAGGTTGAATGGAAAAGTAAGCCCAAATCCCGATTTCCCTCCGATGTACATATCTTAAGTTGCTTTAGGATGAGGGGGGGGGGGGGTTCGGTTCTATCCCAATAGAAATTTGTAAGGTCCTGTCATCTATTTTTTCCCGACTCCGTACATTTCTCTACATGTATAGGTTCTTATTGCTCATTGTAAAAGGTTTTTTATTCTGCTGACTGGATGTTTGTTGCCCTTACTACCACAAATAATCAAATAATACTTTAACACAAACTGTTAACCCATAGTTTTCAGTTTAACTTGAGGACAGTTCATTTAATCTAATTTTCTGGTGAAAACACCCTAACATATCTTTCTGCACCTGTGGCGCTCAATTGCTGTCTTACATTCTGACATTTGGGTTCGAAGTTTAATGCACAGGGTGGAGTCGCTCAATTAAAGGAAAGCTGATTTCTTGGCCAGGCCGGAAAGGTTCGTCCCAACATCAATATCCTCTGGATACACGCATGATTTAATGCTATGTGCAAATATCAGGACGTAGGCAAATGAGTTAGGAAGGGGACGAGAGTGCTTTTTACTGAGACAATTAAGCTCGTAGTTATTGTATGTAGACGTAAACAAATGGGGCTTCTTACCTATCTAAGGGCATTTTGCGGTGTATCTTCAGTGTTTTTTTTAGACTATTCATCAATGATATTATAAAATTCACGGCACAAGTTAGGTACAAAGGCTGACGAATGATGGGGTTCGCTCAAATGATATCAGTGTTGGTCTAATAGTAGTGTTCCTATTAGCCCCAGAACCCCTCACCCTAACCCCCACCCTCACCATTAATTTTGGGACACTAAGATTCAAAAATGTCCTGGCATTGTTCCTCCTCGCCTTGTGCAAAACAATTGCTGTTTTCTAATTTCTTGAATGTCTTTTCTTTAAGCCACGGCTCCTTGCATTAAAACTCACTAATGAACATTGAACATTGATTAAAACCGTGCACTTCACGTCTGCTCATAACCAGCCCACCAATCAAGCAAGCTGCCAGACGTGAAACTTTCAATCATAAATTATGCAAAGGTTCAAGAACCTCAGTCTCACTTTCTTGCGTACTCGTTATTGACATATGAAAGTTTAAAAGAGTACCCTGTTCTATATATGTACTTGCCATGGTAAATGAAATAGCAGTGGTTAATTTACAGCAACACTTAAAGGGAGAAGGTAGTCCCCAAGTTGATTTTCAAAAATTTGCTAAATTTTACAGATCTCCTCTTATTTCTCTCACAAGTATTTTCATAATGTTCCTGTGTGCCAAATCATTGAATGTTGAGTGTAAACCAATGAGTTATTCTGCATAAATTTAGGGAATAAGCAACAAAATATTGTCACATGATTGATAGGAGCCATTCCTGAACTAGTGCACCGGGGAACACTGTTTCAAATTGGGGGACTGCATTTCCCTTTAAGACCGATGTATACTTTGTATACCCCAGTTTATTCGGCCCGACATTTGTCGCCGTTAATGCGACATTGCCGCACAAGTAGGGCTGGCTAAAACACTGGTCATATGACCCGAAATAGCGCACCTATACGGAAGCCTTTAATTCCCTTTCTTTCCCCGAGTTGCCGACGGACTCGGTCACTCGTCCAATTATTACGTCGGTCGTTGATATAGCCGTCACATGCATGGTGAATTTGCAGACGGGCCTTCAATTTGAATTGGTCAATTAGATGAAGAGCCAAAACTCGAAATAGCAGATAACAGACTGGCCGCGCGTTCCCGTTCTCTCTTTCTTTTTTTTTTCATTCTCCTTCTTCCCTTTTACTCCATTCCTTCCTCTGTCTTTCCCTTCTTTTCCTCCTCCCCTCTTTTCCTTCCCCTCTCCCCTTTTTGCCGACAGACCGAAAATTTGCCGACGGCGACCAAATATTGGGGGGTGACACCCCCACACCCCCGCTTGCTACGGCCCTAATTAAGAATTATTTTCTTGATAAAAAACGTAAGATAGTAACCGTTCGTGGCTCTCGTTAGTTGATGATCAGCCGGCGGGAAGGGTAGCAAAGGTTCTGAAAATAGAAGGCCAAATTTACTCAAACTATCCCACAGCAGGCCCGTAGCCAAGGGGGTAAGAAGGCGAAGCCCCCTGTAAAACTTTTCGCCCCTAGAAAGTTTCATGTTGCCATTGGCTTAATACATTTTTACACATTTGACATTCCCTGAAAATTTTTTTCGTCCCCTTAGAAGCCATTTCGCCCCCCCCCTCCCCGAACCTTGTCTGGCTACAGGCCTGTCCCACAGGATAGCATAGCACCTGTTTGAGTTCGCGCGAAGCTCGCCGAAAAAATGCAAATTACGATTCTGTATACACGGGCAGGCTTCTGAATTGTGAAGATCTATATACGATCTATACTTCAAATTTGTTTTAAGGGCTATAAAACTACAAGGACCATAAATATTGATCCTTTCTTCTTCCGGAAATAGCTCAGAATTGAATTTTGATAGCTTTTTAGAGCTATAGCGCATATAGTGAAGTATCAGAATCGGATTTTAGACCGTTAACGATAAGGGGGCAGAACGGCCCGGCTCATTCATCAAATAATATAACAAACATTATTATAAGATTAAAAAATCCTGACAAGTTGAACACATTGTCAGTTGAAGCCATGCCTGCAAAACGCGTTATTTTTTAACTCTGCTTCCACGGGCGGAATTTGATGTCTGAAAGTGCGTCCCGGGTGTGGTGGGTGGTTGAAATACCAAACGGCGACGGAGATCCCGAAGAGGCGCCGAAAACTCCCTTGAAAGCTTGGGGCGCATGGGCCCGTCATAGAGCCCTGTGTAAGTACAGGGGAAAGCCCGGAAGCCCTGATGTACTTACATAGGATTAAAACTACTAAAATGAAGCATTTGAATTGTTTAAAACTTATCGGATGTGCACAGACAGATGAGAAAAACTACTTTTTTTACCATCTATGAGTAACCTCACACAGGATAACGTGTAATTTTTTATGCTAAAGAGGGTGTGGCTTATGGGTCGTTACAATGATAATGGAAGAGTTTATACGAAGCTTGGGAACACGTAAGATGTTCTAAAGAAAAAAAAAACAACTACACAATATTTAAAACGAATGTGGGCACATCGCACCTAAGAGGAAGAGCGTTACATAAGACATGATGGCTCTTGGGCCAACTTTGACCATTTCTGGAGAAAATCCTGAAGTTTAATTCCGAATGTTAGTGAAATATTTGTCTTGATTGCAAATTATAGTAACCATTTCAGGACTTCAAGTCACATTAGTGTGGCGGTGAGCCCACGGACATCGCTTGAAATAAATAACTCAGGTGCGAAAACAATTTTTCAGTAATCTGCCTCCAAACATTGTTTTAGTTTTCATTGAGAAATGCGTAAAGAGCTCTAAGAAAAAAATCCTGACTTTTATGGTATATGTTTCCCTATATTTTACACTGTTAACTTTACTATAACATTTAACCTTCCCTCATAATTCCTTTGTTCACGCTTCCTTTCGTTCATTTCTTATGGTTTAACTTTTGTATAAAACGTGTGGAAAAAGTGGGACGGCCTTTCCCCACCCCCACCAATGATTCCGCCTATGACAACTACCTTTCAACCTAGCGCTTCCCCCACGTGTCCACGTATTGAAAACATTTGTAAAGCGTTACTTACCTCACCTGGTTGTATTCTCTTTACAGTATTTTGACTACCCTGGTGGAAAGATGACGGATGAAGACTATCAGAAAGAGGTAAGGTAAACTGAGTCACTTGTAGTGGGTGCTAAAAGGGTAAGGGAAATGAGGGTGCCTCTCTAATTTTGAGAGAAGCAAAAATTAACTTGCATGCAGTTGCGTCTTAGACCCTGAAACAACTTATCCCAAAACGAAGATTCACTTCGCTTACTATGCTCTGGAATATTGTTGCCCCTTTTCATTGCGATATACAATACGATTTTATTGTATATCTGTTAATTTGACTCACCTTTCTTCATTATTATAATTACGAATTTCATTTTAACAATTTAAAGGTTTAGGAAAACGGTCTAACAACATGGTTTTATGCTCTGTCATATCTTAGACCTGAAGTGCAAAAAGGTAAGAAAACATTAACAACTTTGTTTTCCTCGCTGTCAACTCCGGAACTCCTCCTTACCTCCGTGATATTGTATTACAACACTCAAGGAATGGACCAGTACAACCACACCATCTCAGTGTTCTCCTCAGGTCCAAGTTTTGTCTGGGCGCTTGTCCCTGATCTGCCAGATGGCAATCGTGCTAGAATATTCGAAGCTAGTTATAAACCATAGAAGGGTAGCCTATATGGAGGGGGGGGGGACCGGCGATCCAAACATGATTCATAACTGTATTTGTGGGACGCCCTCTCACCATGGCGTCCTTTTACTGACAAACTGGAACATTTCAAGCATCATATTAAGACTTTTTCATTTTCTAATTAGTTTAGTCTTCACTATGGTTGGATTCTGCTCTTTATAAGACATTATTACCACATGGTTAGCAGGGGGGGTTAATAAATTTCCATCGAACACAGACGTGCAATTAAAATGGCAGATTCGTTTTGCGTCAATTAAAAACATTTTGGTGTCCACCTTCTGCCATTCAAGCAGGCTGAATATAGTTGACGCGAAGCTGTCGTGACAAATTTGTTTTAGAGTGTGATTTCCTGTACAGTCAAAGAAGAAGGCTTTCATTTCACCCGTATCAAAAACTATATGGTACCGTCCCAGCTTACAGTAATGACAATGTTAAAGACCAGTATACTATAGTTTGCGAGTTTTGCACTGATCGTAAATTGATTTCAGCAATTAATTGGCATTTTCCTAATTTAAATAAAATTAAGCTCGTACAGACAAGTGGACACAATACATACAATAAAGTACCTTTTTTTGTTCTCGACGCTGGCACAATGATGGTACTTTGAAATTATGCTGGAATAACGTTTAGGAAAATCAATCCGCCAATAAATATTGAAGCTTTCATTTGAATTTCTGGCCTTACCTCTATTGAAAGTTCATTATGTGACCACATGTAGCCATGGGTGGCGCTAGAATTTGCTCCATGGAGGGAGGAGGGATTGGCCCGAGGCCGAAGCGAAATGTTGCGAAAACGATGTCGCCGGTGGAATGGTTGAAAGATAGCTTTTGCACTTTTCCTTTCCAGGTCATATTTTACATAATATCCGAATATATAATAAAAGTGCAAAGTTGTGTGCTTATTTAGCCGTTTTCCTTGAAATCTGAACACTGAAAATGCGTTGGACGCCAAGCGCGTGAATAATCGCGGATAGTACACATTGTATCGTATCCTCCTCGTCTGCCTGATGCAATAGTCCCCCAACCCTCGTGGGTTGCTTACCTCGCCATGCGACGAAAAAAAAAAAACAACAGCAACAACAACAACCACTATGCTATGCGATATCTGATGAAATTCCAAACCATAGAACTGTGCAGATCACCTATAGGTTACTTAGTATTAGATTGAAAGGGTTTGTAATATTAAGCTGTAGGCTAGTATGTAACGGGCTGTGGAAAAAAAAAAAAAAAAAACTGAAGCAACCGAAACTGTACAACGGATGTAAACTTTGAGGTCCTATTGATTGAACTGTCCTATTGAGAGTAAAAACAGGTAAACAGTCTGGTCGGCTGGTGGTCACCGGAATCTACATACATTACCGGAATCTACATACATTACCGTACCGACCATGGCACCTAATCTAATTGGGAAAAGTTGAAGACGGGGAGGGTTATCTCAGACATGAATCTTACTGATTTCGGGTGGATCAGAGAAAAGTATTTCTCACTACTATAGCATTACTCATATATGGAGTATATATCCCGATGAATATCACTATTAGACGTACTGGCAGTATCAGTAGGAAATACACATCTAAGGTCATCACTGATAAATGTGCATAATACCCCATACACCTGTACGGTGAGAGAAGAATTGGACGGTCAGTAAACAAGGTCTCTGTGAAACCAAGAACACTGTCATTATTATTCGTTCGATTCGGGAAATCATTTACGTTGTCAAAGGTTTTGTTCAGATTACGAATATTTTAGTGAATATGGAGTTTAAAGGTCTGTGGACATGTAATAAATGCAGTTGTTCTATTCAACAAATCTAGATTAAGATCCCCTGATCAAAATTCGTTGGAATTATTTGAATATCTTTTATGGTTCTCAAGATATTTTTCTTCAAAGTTTGACCATTTGTGGGTTAGTAAGTTAGATGAGGTTTTGCGGCCCAGTTTCTAACCAATTGGTTTAAGTCGAGCCATTTGTGGGAACTGTTCATTAGGTATGCAAAGATATGATGTGGAGTGTCGCACAGTGTCTGCATTTCTTTTGTTATTCCGTTATAAATTATCTGTTACTTACTTAATAGCTAGTTTCTTGTTTGGTGTTTAATGTAGAAATTTTTTTAAAGAACTAAAAGGCTACTTCCAAAATTAACCCCTCGGGGCATCCCAAAATTACAGCTATCCTTGAAATGAAGGCTAAACTAACAAAGGATAACATTACACTCAGTTGACAGGTCCCTCTCTGTACGTCACAAATTTGCATAAGTAGCTCATGTTTACTCATAATGTAGATGAAAAAAGGTAATTGTCTTGTACAATGGTCAATATTTGATGGATTTTAATGGGAATTGCGGCTATTTTTATCATTTTTACTGCTTTTTACACGAAATAGGCAAGCATCACATTTACATGTCTACATTTATGTTTTGTTAAAATCGTCTACAATGTTAAATGACGGTAAGGTCAATCGCTCCTTCGAAGGCTTCGAGGTGTAGTTTGATTGAAACAGGGCCAAAGAATCACAGGACATACAGATAATGTGAGCTTTCAGTTAATTTGCGTTGATTTGTTGCTTCGTATTTCTTCAAAGGGATTAAATAAATTCGTTGGTGATAACAAACAAAAAATACAGATATAAATTGCAAGCCGGCCCTAGATGATCAATTAAAAACAGTTCATCTCTTTCTTCAATTGCCTTGCCCAAAGGCCAAAGTATCGAGGCGTTAGTTGTTTCTGCCACGTGCCACGCTAATTACCGAGAGCAAGTTTTTGTTCAGAAAAATTGAGAACATCTCCGCAAACCTGGTGTTGACTACATACTAGGAGAGCATAAAATACTTTATTTAGTCAACAACAGGTTTGCGGAGCTGTTCTCAGTTTTCCCCTCGACTCTCTGGCGAAGAGCCAGGGAGCGAAACCGAACATTACTCCCGAAGGAATGCTGCTCCCTTAGGGAGCTACGTCCCATAAGTCCCCGAAATGACAACTTAACTGGCCAACCTCTTGACTCTCCTACCGCCACATCAAGGGGCTGCCACGCGTGGTCCCGTTCTTGACTGGCTTAAAAGAACAGATACTACACATGATTTTAGCCAAAAGGCCGAGAAGCCGTCATCAACGCAAGCGGTAAAGAGACTTCCTCTCTGATTAAAAAGCATCAATGCCACAAATGAAAAAAAAAAAGAAAATATACACTAACATGACTGGGTCTGTGATTTTATTACGTGTGCATTATAAAACTTTACAGGCCTACGTACTAATTCATCCTCTTCGAGTGCAAAAGTAAACAGGCGTTCTGATTGGTTAAAAGTTGGCACACCTTCTATCACACATACGAAATGGAATGTGCAGTCCTGCATAATTAGCCAACCCTATTTTGACTCTGTTACGTACTATAGACTACAACGTAAAACACTTCGTACAATTGAAAAGGGTGAGCAAATCTACGTTCTAAGTATCAGCTTGTATGGCAAACTTTTAAGACTATTTAGCGTTAGCAATAGCCTGCAATTTATCTTGTGTTTGCTGTATAATACGCTAGACCTAACATAGGCCAATACGAAATACATTTCACACAATATCAAATCATGAATACATTCTTTATGAGCATACTTAGGAGGAAGGGATCCAGGGGGCTGGAGAACTACCTCACAACTCACCCTTAAAATACAATTTGTAACTTGACTGGAACCGCCGTCTTGAACGTCGGTTTAGTATCGGTAGCGTAAGCGAATCCATAGTTGACTAAACCCTAGAGGTGGTATCTAATATCCCTGATTAAACTAGGTTTGTAAACGCGGGTTAAATTACGACGACGGGTCTAAATACTGGGTAATAACAGCTAGTTGGCTCAACTTGGGTTCCAAACGTTGGCGAAAATACGTTGACAGGTACTTGAGGACAGATCGAGTTGGCTGAACTTTGGAGTCGTCTAAGGGCCATTATGGAATGGAGATTGGCGAATGGTATAAGCCATGGGCTCAGGCTGTAGCACAGAAAGCTGCTAACGTGGAACGTAGATGTTGACTGTTCATGACACAACATTTGTTTAATTATGGGTACCTCGGCGAATGCACTCGGATTATTTGTGGCGAAGTAGGCAGTCCGTATCCTTTGTTGTCTCTCCTACTAGCAGGAAAAGACCCAGGGCCATGGGGAAGGGGAAACTATTGTGCGGTTGTGCCGTCCTTTCCCTTTGGAAAATCGATCGAAACATAAAATGTTACTACTTATAAATGTGATGCTCTCACAGGGTATTGGGAGCATGCTACAAGGCTGATACAAACAATTTGAAATGATAAAAAAACTTTTTTAAGCTACGCCAGTTTCAGAGGGGAGGAGTATTACGTGTCTCTTTTCGTTAACCGTGCATCACATTTTCTCGCGCTCTTCACCTTCTAATTTTCTTAAACGAAGTTTGAGATTTGATATAGTTTAACAGAAAAGGCTTTTCAAGAAATATTGTTCTTCGATGCAGGCGTTATATCGAAAAACACATAATTGCAAATTTACGAAGAAAGAGTCCTCCCGCTTTTCTCCACTTTTTAGGAAGATTGTTAATATTGAGACAGTCAGACTCACCATCGTGACAGCAAATTGGGAGTAGAGGAGCTGTCACGGGGTTGTGGAGGCACGCCCCCCCAATCGGTTTCCGAACACTTTAGAGAATTTAAAAAGGCGACCACAGAGCTTTGAACAGATTTCTGTGGAGGGCATAGAATGAGATGTCTTTTCAAATAAAAAAAAGATGGATCTATCACATTCACTTTGTATCACAGATCTTTTGGAAACTACCAAAATTTCCTCAAATCCATATAAAACTATCAAGCTATGTTTATCACCAATACCGACTCAAGACGTTTGCTATATGTGCGAGGGTTCTACAATACGGATTATTCGTGTGCGGCATAATTAGGAAAGAGCAATGTACTACCAGAATTCTTAGCAGGGAAATTATTATCTCCCCCTTCCTTTTAGGGAGAACTTTGAATCAAAATATCACAACGTGGGAAATAAATAGCTGTATAACAGACAACATACACGTTGTAAATAGTTTTGGTAATTATTGGCAGACTATAACCAAGCTGTAAATTCATTATATGACCTGTTGAATCGGCGTTTTTGACTTCATTTAAATTCGTAAAGAAATAACTGTGTACAAAAGTTTGATTGGAAGCAAATTTATTCCATACCTCGTTTTCATGTAACCCCAGTGATTCTAATACATGTATAGACCTAGTCTACCTTGAAAAGAGTGCAGTGATACCAACATTTTACACATTTAGGCTTAGTTTGGCTAAATGACGAGATAAAGTCCGAAACACAAGAGAAATCAGGTCGATATAAGCCCGTAGCTATATTTGGTGGTGTGGGGGGATAGGACGAAGCTCTCTAAAATTCGCCCTCTAGTAAACTTTGTTGCCATTTACTTAATACATTTTTACACGTTGCTCCACCTCTCCCTTGCAAAAAGAAAGTTGTCTCCCCCAAGCCACCTCGCCCCCTTCGGTACTTTGTCTGACTATGGGTCTGCGTATAGTTTATTGTGTCACCATGAGGCCATGTGATTTATCTTGTGTCTGTGCATGATCATAACCTTTACTTACAGTCAGTCCGTTGTTATATATACCTTCTACGGCATGTTATAACCATAGTTATAGACAAGAATTTAGTTCCCTTCTCGTTCATGCCTAGCTCTACAAACTTGGCTTTAATCTTGCACTACTTTCATTCATTTCATTTTTAATTTAATTTATGTTGATTTATCACAATACAAATGTAACAAACGAATGATAGAGATATAAGTAATAATTTGTGTGGAAGGAATGAGATAAAACTCCTACCTTACGTTATATATCATCCCGCCACCTAACTCCCACGCACTCCTCACCTCTGGGAGAAAGTTGTATGGTTAGCTGTCCAGGCTAATCATAATAGGTTTTTTTCCTGAAAGCGTAAAGATTCGGCCAGCATCTAGTAAGCTGAGCTCTTTAATGAGCGAGCAGGTGAAGGTTGTCGGGAAGGTGGTGTGTGGGGTGGATGTAATAAGGATGAAAGAGTGAAGAGAAACCAGAAACCTTTTTAATAATAAATGTAGCCCATCCTTGGTTTGTTGACATTGAATGCAATAGCATTATATTACAGATGTGTGTGTGTGTTGTCAGCCATGCATGTCAGCCAATCAGGGGTTTCACTCGTACTTTTTCTTGTAACTGCCATATCAGGAAAAAATCCAATAAAGACGGTAGCATTTTTTATATAAAAGTAACTCAACCTTTAGCTAAATATGTATTTTGCTGTTAAAGGTCACTATTCTTTGGGGATCTGAAAGATTACCACATTCTTTTATCTGCCGAACAAATGAGAAGAAACAAAGTATAGCCTGTGTGGTATACTGCGGGTAAAAGAAACAATTCTACATTGTTTACGTAAACAGCTTGAAAAAGACCCTTCTTTCTATAGGTCATGTCCCTGTAGAAGTCGTCGAAGTGATGGATGAGATCCCAAGTCTTAGAACTGTCTTCTAAACTGCGGCTTGTGAAATCGGAATGGTACCTCTTCGTTTGCGTAGTTTCAGGCTTCTGTTGTCTTTAAAATACAACACGGGTTAAAATAATTGAAACCACTTTCGATTGAACACAGTGTGGGTAAGACCTTCCGACAAGAATGACCACACGTAGCATAGGCACATAACTGTGTTGATAATCACATTTTGGAATTATTCCTATATTAGCTATTTATAGCATATAATTGATGCTTTGTCAACAGGCGAAGTACTTCAGATAAAAACAAGAACACCGAAGAAGAAATGAGGTAATGTACATTTATAGCAATCAGTAAAATACCCAGGAATATTTTGTAAATGAGAATAACATTTATCGTTACTATATTTGTGGTTTCTATAAATATTCAGCATTTGATATGTAAGGATATCGTATAGGCTTTTCTACTCGGGACACATTGTAACCAATTTCCACGGCACGTGTAATACACGTGTTCGTTAATTAACTAAAACTGACTGCCCAGACTGTTTTATCTTACTTTACATTTGGCTGATCTTCTTTGAAATTACATGATAATGCTGAAGCCCAAAGTAAGTTCATATGATCGTTCGGAAGACTAGCTGTTTCAGACTAATGTCTTTAGTAACGGAGATTTGTTGGAAGAAGAAAGAGAGTTGGCTAATGAGGCGACTTGGAAGCAAACTTTACTGTGTGAATAAATGACTGACGAAGGGTACATACTATGCTTGACGGTATGTACCCCTGCCCCTTATCCCCGCTTATGTTAATGTATATCATATGCAGAACAATTATCATGTTCACGTTCATGTTTGTAGTATGGTTACCGTCTGTCGGAAAAGGGGCTTGCACTTTTTGTTTTGCTCGCTATGGACTTTGTTGTAAAATAAATTTTCGATACATCAGAACAGGCAAGATTGAAGAGAAAATGAGAAAAGTACATGATTATGAAGTACTCCTAATTAAGAAATGCAAAATAGCGTCATTGCTCTACATAATTAAACAATCCAAAATAGGGCCACACTTTTTAAATTTGTTCTGATTCTTTTTCATTTTCTCCAGGCTTCCTAAGTTTGCATGCTGTGATGAGTTGAAGGTATGACCGTACTACTCTGTGACGTCTTCAACAACTACTCCTTGACGCCATCAACAAACTCGTCTTACTACTATACGACGTCAGGACCGAAACTGGTGCTGCTGGTGGTTTTTCAACTGGTGCTGTATATATTGGGAGACTCGTGCTTTCGGTTTTACTTTTGCAGTGATGTATCTTATATTACAGACAGATAACAGACACACAGAGATCTGTAGGTCTGAGTAGCACCAATAGATCGGCGGGCCTGGTGAAAACTACACAGTGTTGAATTGTTGCAACGTCACTTGAAGTGGATAACTATCTTAAAAGAAAATTTGCAGCCAGACATCTGAATATCAACAAAGTCAAACGAAGTGCATAAGGAAAACTTGCATCAGAAAATCGTCAGTTGGGGACTCAAAGGAAGAAGATGGGATCAACATTCTCTTAAAGAACAGTCAAATGTGTGTATAACGTGCAGGTGAAAATTATATCAAGTTTGTCGTCCTTGACTCCTTGCTGAAAGCAAAAGGAATCTATGCAATCAAGCGGGAGATTGTGTGTATGATTATAGGTGTGATTGTGTGTATGCATGTGTGTTTGTCACGCTTGGCTTGTTAACACGATGTCTCAAGATAGCTAGTGATGGATAATTTTCATACTTGAGGTATATAATTACCATATTAAGAGGACGATCCGTATTGTTTTTATTGGAGGTCAAAGGTCATGTGAGGTCAGCAGAGGAAAAAAGAAAACCTTGTGAACACGATATCTCTATAGGTAGGAAGCATGGGTGCTTTCCATTCTTAGCATGTAGATACGTTATAGTCAAAAGATTTACCCTATTGATTTTGGTAAAGATCAAAGGTTTAGTCTTAGGTTACCGGGGGTGAAAATACGAGATTCTCAAAAACTACTTGTAAACACAATATCTCAAGATAGCAATGGATAATCTTCATACTTAACTTTATCATATTGAAAGGAAGAACCCTATTTTTCAGTGGATGCCTGAGGTCATTTGAGGTCATCAATGGCAAAACACTAAAATCTTGAAAATTTACCGCCTATAGTTGCATGCAACTCGACCGTCTCTGATTCTTTCAATTCGAATGTGGTTAAATCCATACGTTGTAAATAGTAACACGATTTCTTACGTAACATGTACACATTTTGGTTGAGTTACTTGAAAATCATTTGAACCTATATACTGTGTCACAGATCGAGACTTTAACATTCAGTCCGAAATGCTTACAGTAGACTTTATTGATTGCAATGCATGATGGGAACTGGGAGCATAAACAACCGGCACAATGCTAAATGTAGTGCCTGCTAACCTAGCGTTAGCGCTACTATCGTATTGTTTTACTTCCAATCCCCATGCTCCTTGTGTATGCTTGACGTAATCATTTAACTCTGCTATTCGCTACATGAATAAGAATACGATCACTTTTTTACAGTATATGTCAATACTTCTGGTACATGATAATTAATTGTAATAATTTTAATTACCTATTTCAGAACATTTGAGGTCTTCAGTAGCTACTGTATATGGTGTTGTTAAAAGAATTCATTTGAAAAATTATTCCACTCTTTACCCAGATAGTCATCTGTAATTTTACTATCTGATGCAATTCGACAGGCTCTTGAAGTAGATTACAACCAAAGCCAGCTATCCATTTTACTTTCCTTTGCTTCTACTTAAGTAGTTATGTAATGCATAGGCTTACTTTCTAAACATGTGACATAAGCTACGTCACCGGCATCAAAGTCACAGCGATTTGGCCAAAAGTCGAATATTTAAACTATTACAGTAAATGCGTTCAATTAGAATGATTGCTTCAATCGTACATCTCAGGTATATAAGGCCTAGGTTCGATTCCCAGTCTATGAATTGTCTTTTTCCATTATTATGTGGTTTTTATTATTCCTTCTCTTACTCATACTAGCTTTGCTAATTTTACGTCATAGGAATCCATGTAAAGCGATCCTGGTGGGATCATATGCCAACTTACCTTGGTCATGTATTCGAACCTAACATAAAAATGAGAGACATGTTTATTAGGATTAGCAGACTTTTAAATAATAATGTACCGCTTACGCCTACCAGTGGGGCTTTTATAGGGGCGCATTGGATGTTCTCAGTTATGTTTACAAAACATTTATCATTTTTGTCATTTTGTGTTAAATTAGACTATTAGATAGTTTAGCGGTGAAAGTGTACCAATTTCTTTTCCAAGTGCTATAGGACCACTTTGACCCATTTATAGTCCCATATATTCACTTTCCGTGTCAGGTCGAATATCGTATAATCAATTTCTTTTCATAACCTCCAACAACGAGTTTGGACAGCCACTCCTACCATACCCTTATAAGGCTGTTATGTATTCCTAAGTATCCTTCTTTAATTGGAATCAGTTATATTTTACTTTGACATTAGTTACCAATCACGTAACTATAATGCCAGCTGAAAGTCGTTCTTTGATCAAAACACTTCTCACAATACATGATCCGCCGCGTACAATGCATAAACGTTTAGTAGTTTATCCCGAATAATGTCAGGTATACAACTTTATAGCTGGATGGTGCCCTCTTCTAAAAGAAGCAGTCATTGGTCGGTCATTATATTCTATCCTTAACCAGTGGGGGCAACGTATCCTATACGGCCATTGTGACTGAGCAATCGGCAAATATTAACATATGTGTAATTATATTTTATAATAGTTTGTATTCGGTCCTCGTCTTTTAGGCCACAGAACTAATTTTAATACACCGAAAATTGCTGATTTTGGTTGTTTTAAAGACTGCTTTGCTTTTCTCAAAGATATGTTTGCGTTCGTAGGTGGCTAGTAATTATTGAAACAGCTAGGTTGAAGGACTGAGTCAGAATGTAGGGTATGTCTTTCGTTTTACCTACCTCATTGTCTTCCGGTGAACACTCCCCCTCAATGATGATTTCGACGGACGGTTTTACATTCATTTATCTACTCCTATTGTTGCCATGACGACCAAGAGAAAACTAGATATGTTGATCATGCCACCTTCATGATACTTTACATCCCCCCGCCCCCGCCTTTCCACAAATGAATATATTCCCTGGAGGTAGTTAAAAAAAACTGATAGTATTTTGCTTTTTCCCAATCCATTTCGCTGTCCGATGCCCAAGTGAAACTAGTAGCCTGGCTACGCATGCATGTTTTTTCGAGTAATAATTAAGTTCCTGTAAATATTATTTTCTCAATGTATATATCATCAGTGGTGATTAGACCACGTAGTGTTAAGCCTTCATAAATTTTATTATTTTGTGGACTATGTATGTTACATGATGTACTTTTATACTTTACAATCAATAAGTTACATATTAAGGACATACTAACGATGTGTTTCTTTGTAACTGTGTTTATTCTTGTACATACGGTAAGTTTCCAGTGAAGATTGATACCTTGATCTGGTATATGAATTAAAAAACTTACAGACGACCAACTTGAGGGCGTCAACAGTTTCTCAAAAGTGAGAGGGAGAAGGAGAGGGGGGGGGGGGGGGGTTATGTGAACTTGAACAAAACTAGTGTTTGAGTGATGCTCTAGCGTTTTGGGATTTATATAGGCTTAATAGTGAGCATTAAAAAGTTCAGGTTAAAGATGCTTTGTTGTATAATCTGGGGCATTTTCCCAAAAATTTTAATTTAAAATAAAATGAATATTTTCAGCATTTTCGTTTTGACAGAATCAGCAATTGTAATTCAATATATGCTCCTCATTTCTGGTTTTCTGAGAAAGAAATGTGGAGGTGGGGCAAGCGGTATGGTATAAACTGCTAAAATTAAGGAGATACTCTATTGTTTAATCTGGGACATTATCCCCAAAATTTTAATTTAAAAATGGTTGTGTTTGGCATTTTCGTTTTGACAGAATCAACGATTTTAACTTTATACATGCTTATCACTTCGGGTTTTCTGAGTAAAAGTGTGGGGGCGGGGCGAGCGGTATGGTATAAACTGCTAAAATTGAAAAGATATGTACTGCATCCACCTAGCGATGCTTAGGTTGAGAAAGAAGAGCTTATTGTATGATCCTAGACCGTAACGACTTTAGTCAGCGCCAAGTTTTGATTTTATGTGTATGTCAATTTCTTTGTCTATTATTTGAACAAGACCTACAACTTATAAAGAGGCGAAATGAAATGTACCACTGAATATTTCGAATGAAATTCGAAATTATAATAGTTATTTTATTGGAAAAAATTCAAAAGATTGTAAACACCTCTGTATTTATCCTATTTTAAGGTATTGCGCAATTTACGCAGATAAACGCCAGTAATCGTTTGCATACCACTATATTGTTTGCACTGTTCCGCGTATTAAAGCACACTGTATACCGTACACCGCACACATGCATTTGCTTATCTAAATTTGCCTGGTTAGCTGGTGGATTGATGTAACTTTTA
>WURT03645836.1:0-19499 GCA_009936505.3 Holothuria glaberrima | reverse complement strand
TTATTGATCCACTTAGTTCCTTATTGCGCCTCGGATTATGTTTACATAGATAGATGGCGCTTTACAAATGCTCTATTTTTATTATTAAGTTCTCCCGAGGTATGGTCTCACGTAAGCCTGTGTTTATACCAAGGCAAAGCCGCAGGTTAACACCGTGATTTCCATCCAGTGTGTGTTCTCATGTACCCCGGGGTCAGTCGATTGGGTTGTTATGGAAGTCAATATCTTTCTCGCAAATTTTTCTTTTGCTTATCTCCAAATTGATAGGTAAATCATATTTACAGGCTACAGCGGAAATGAAAACACCCTAGACTGGTAGAATTAAGCCTAAACTTATACAAGTATTTGGTCTCTAAAACCTATTTCGCCCGGCCTGGAAATTATCTCACCTTTTCAGTATACCATGTCTGGCTATGGACCTGCATTTAGAAGTATAGGCCTAGGGAAACATTTATGAAAAAACAATCTTGAATAATTTGCTTTCTCCAAGGCAAACAGTTTTGCCATGCAGGAACTAGCGATAGTTCATTTAATACAATACCAGTCTGTTTAGTGTGTACAATACTGATAGGAAGTGGAGTTCATACAGCTCCGTACCTGTGATCTATGGTTGATTACACAAACACGGTGTTTAAAACTGCAGAACCCTCCGTTCGGAGATGGATCGAAATTTTAACACTGACCCCGAGTAAACTCGTGTTCTCACATTACTCACGCTCAGGGTTACACGGTGTTACCCCAAGCGCGAGGTATGTGAAACACACTACAAGAGCCTAAGACAGAAAATACCCCATGATAAATCCATCCCAGTTTTGATGACAGTCATGTAAGTCACTCCCTTTGCAAGTTGCCCTAAAATTTCTTAAACTTTATGTCAACAATATGGTTTTGATACCCCCAAGCAAAAAAAAAAAAAAAATCCCCTTTACACATTACTAAGACAACATATTTTTTCAATGGATATAGTAGAATATAGAACGAATAGCTATTCTGTAAAAACTTGATAAACTGATGAACCATAACAGTACCGACTGCAGCATTCAAAGTAAATTTGTACTTCACTTTTGACTCCATATACTTCTGCATTAATATTTTTTTCTCTTTCCTTAACAATTTTTTTTGCTTGAATTGTTCTTTAATGTGAGTCTTCCTGACTCACGTCCAGATTATGTCCCAGTAAAAGCTCAACTTTACACCCACCAACACAGGTAATACAATAGAAAGTACAGTGTACACTGCATTGGTTCAGCAACAAAGGTTATGTGAGGAACGGACAGTAAAACTGACAAAGAAAGGCTTAAAGCGTATTTTAGAGAATAATAAGAAACTTCAATACCTGGCTAATGTTACTATTATTTTGAAAACATATTTGCCTGCATCTCTCATCTCGTTAAATTCATGTTGACCAAATTTCTTCTTTTAAATCCTAAATCCCTTCTAAATCCTTACTCATATTTTGTTTTTTTTTTTTTATCATAGTTCCTACTCTTACCTTATAAATGGCAAAATAAAAATACATTCCTCCCATATATAACTTTCATAGGTCAAACCACAAGCCTATGCAATACTCTGTCTTCAAGGGCTTGTGCACTTGCCTCCCTCAGGATTCAAGTTGTGCTCTAGAACCCTTGTGTTACTAACTCCCCTCCCCATTGTCTCCTCTTTTGCAAAATATCCACAAACCTGAATTACCAACAGGTATTTGGGTAGAGGGTGGGGAAGTGAACAAGATTTCATTTTATTGAGGTGAGATAAAATGTGGAAATTGATTGCACTACTTTCTGTCATATCTGATGGAAAAAAAAGGGACAAGGCATTTGACAAGGGGAGAGGGAGCAAACCCCTTTGGGCTTTACCCCTGCTTGTGGCATAAATTAGAAATAAGAGAGGTGAATTGAGGTCGTTTCTCTGCCCCACCCGGATTAAAAATAACATGCTTTGGATGGTGCTTGCATCACTGTTTGCAAACATTTGCAAATTTTTTGAAGAGAAGAGTTTATTAAACTAACCCAAAACAATGACTTAATGCTTACAAATATCACAGTACTTAGAATAATTGTATCTGTGGTTTTCTGTATTTTTTAAACAAGTGCAATTGCTGGAAGGGAATATAACATAGGTGTAAAATATGCTATTGGTACTTAGATGGTAGTAGGAAGTCATCAGATATACAGGAAACCTTGGTTCCCACTGCCAGAAGTTGTTGAAATGTTACCAGGAAGGACATTTTGTGGTGCGACTACATAAAAATCAAAACCTGGTGATATAATTGCCCTCAGGCCAAAACTTTTATCTTTTCAGTTGGATCCTGTGAGGAAACATTTAATTATCAATTATGATGTTGATGGAAGTTCATTGACAAGGATCTTTCTTTGATCAACAGAGGTGTAGGGATAGTAAATTTGAAACCAGTATCATAAGAATCTTCTCTTAAAGGCCCTCTAATCTTACCCCAGACAGAATCAAATCTCCTTACTAAGTTTACTCTTCAAGCTCCTTGTCCAATTTAAAGGCACTCTAATCTCACCCCAGACAGTAACAATTCTCCCTATCAGTAATCTTCTAGCTCCTCCTCCAGTTCAAACCAAACCTCCTGTCTTATAGTACACCTATTAGCCAGAGCCACAGTAGCCTGCATGGAGTTTGAATTGCTCCAGGCAATATTGTGAAACACAGTATGTGAGCTAAATCGGGAATACGGCTGACTGTATAATTCATTGTTGACCAACTTACCAGAGTGTAACTGTATTGTTTGAATAACTGCACAGAATCAAATCCCCTTGCCAATGAAAGTGCAATCAACTGTATTTGGAACTCTGAGGATATTCCTTAATATATTTGGTCAGCAAGCAACTCTCTGTTTGGAAGGGGGGATGCCATATCCCCTTTAAACCAAATCCTCTGTCTAGTACACCTCTAAGACAGAGCCATGCAGTCGCCTGCACTGGGGTTTCATTTCTTGAGGCAATATTGTCAAACAGTGTGTGAGAGCTTAATGGGGAACACAACTAATTGTACAAATTGTTGTTGACCAGCCAGTGTGAAACTTTATTGTTTAAGTGAATGTCAATCAAAGTGCAGTTATCAACAGTATTTAAAACTCAAAACTTGGCTTCTCAGTCCCTGCTGCTTGGCTATGGCAGATGAAATGTTGCAAACATCACTACCTGGACACTGATAAGAATAAAACATACGATACAAGAGGGTTAGAACAGTGACAATGAAACATTGGCATGAAAGGACAAGTTAGCCCCAGGCTTTCTTGACCAGGGCCCCAGTTTAATAATATCCAAAATTTCAATGAAAAGAGTATTCAGCGTACATACTATGTTGGCCCCCAAATTAATTTCTTCTCCATCCTCCCTCTCCCAGATTTGCCCTACATCCTGGTGCCTCATTCTAATAGGTAGAGATTTGGGATCAGTATTCCATAGGGCCTAGTTTGGCTGTGAAACATGTCCCATGCAGATTAAATATTGGCTGGTATTTTCAAGTAAAGACTCACTATATCCTTACATGCAGGCCGGACTAAGCGTGTGAGGGCCAGGGCACACAGTTGTGTGGGAGCCCTAAAGTACAGCTTAGGACCACTTGACACAGTATCGGAAACAACTAAGGTATATATTATTCCCAAATGTGGGAGGCCCAAAATGTGGGGGCCTGCGGAACATGCCCCTGTTGTCCTGCCCTAATCCGCTAGTGCTTGCATGTCAGTTTGTTTTGTATGCTTGTGTAAGCTGCAAAGCTGACTGTTCATTTAACATCCCTATAGGGAAATGAAGGAGCTGCTTTGTGAAGATAGTGTCAACTAGTGAGTAAAGTTGACTGCTCTGCAGGGTAGTATAAGCAGGAACCTCTATCACTTCCTTATATTAGACGTGATAAAAACATTTTGTTTTTGTTTTTTTTACTAAATCTCAATATGCCATCAACTTCATGTTGATATATTCCCACAACCCAGACTATTTTTGTGGGAAGACTTTCACTTTTGACCATCGATCTAGAACTTTCCTCTGGTTACAAAACCTGTCATGATAACATATTAGAAATCTTTTTGGAATGCTTCTCTTCAAATTAATTGAAACAGTTGAAAAAGAAACAAAAAAAGCAGCAGGTTATCTTGAGCAGAAGTATCCAAAGAACTTTAGCTCTCTGCCTGTCACCATTAATCTGTTTTGCTCCTTATTATAACCACTGTTTTCATGTATTTAGTTCCCTTTTGGGTCTGCACTGTCTTGTAAAACTAAAAGTACTGTGGGTGATGTCATCATAAGGCCTGGTGCCCCTTATCCAACTTCTACATTTTTGACTCTGTAAGCTTATCACACAATAAGGGGTGGGGCTATATGGGATGATGTCACCTACTCTAGTTGCTATTGGTTGTGCCAGATGGGTAAAGTGTCGACAGTACTGGGAATTCATAAAAGAGGAATGTGTCACGCTCTTAGACTCCTATAGCAAGGGGTTGGTTAATCATTTCATTTAAAAGGAAACTTAAGTCTGAAAAGGGGGGGAGGAAGGCTGGGGCTTCAGTCTCTCAGTCAGTCAGACAGGAAAAATGCTATTTTGGGGCCAAATAAATGCTTCTTAGGGCAAAAAAATTTTTGGCATAAGTGGTGCATGCCCCTAATTGAAAGTTGTCTCATATGCTCATGAACTCTGTGAAGTTCAACCATGGACACACTACCTCTCCATGGTCTAACTTCTGTCTTCACAGGCTTTTTCAGTAGCATTATGATACTGTTGAAATTTACTCACGTTGTTCAAACAGGATATTGTGAAATTAGTTATGAACACGTCATGCACTGACTTGTACAACTTGGATTACTTTCAAAGCCAATTCAGCATGTTGCAAAAATGTCATAGGAGTGTTATTGCTAGACATATTGCATGACATGACGTTAGCCCTCTCACAAAATGCTTTTCAAGAAAGGGAGGTTTGTGTCCCAGGTTGTAAAAAGGCAAATAAGCAGTTAAATGAAAGTATACCAAGGTGACATTCACAATTATTGGATTGTAACATTTTATACTTCTACAGTGTTATATGTTCTGAAGATAAGACAAAAGCCATAGTTTCATTTTTCACATGAATTCTTGTTGGCCAGGATGTTGTAAACTTACAGTGCCCTTTAAAGGGAAAATGCAGTCCCCCCCCCCAGTTTGAATTAGTCCATCATCCTCAATTCAGGACAGACTCCTATTGATCGGGGACAATTTTTTTGCAACTTATTTATTAAATTCAGCCAGAATAATTCCTTGGTTGCCTTTCAATGCGAATGTCTTAATACATAAACATAGTAAGCAGATATCTGTGAGGAAAATCAGAGGATATCTTTAAAATTTAGCATATTTTTGGAAATATACCTGGGGTAGCTGCTTTTTCCCTTTAAGTCGATCTTTAGGTGTGTTGCCAACATAGCTGACTGTATTGCATTGTCTCTTTGATTGTTGAGCTTTTCGCCTTTTGAAGTACATTACAGTGTGACACAAATGGTACCAGAAGTCCTGCTGTAAGTGCATACTGTAAGCACACTTACAGCATATCTGCTTGACAGCGAGGCGATCACAAACGCACTAATATTTCATGAACACTTCTACATACATGACATTAATATGTATAATATAATATATAATGTAGGGTATGCATGTCAGAGGTGGCACACCTTTCCAACTTTGCCAAAATGTTAAATGCCTTGTGTAATTCATATGAAGTAATAGGAATTTTGGCAAAATAAGTAGAAATATTCCAACAACTTATAGTAAGGTACTTGTCTTGTCTGGCACCAGGGGAGGACATTTTTTCATGTCATACACCAGTCTCAAATTTAGTCACATTATTCCAGCTCTCTTAATTTCACTAAAATTGCAGATGCAGCTGCTTTATCGCTGGAATGTTGGCTGATTGTCAGTGTCAAGAATTGCCTTAGTGTCATTGGCCATCAAGTTTTATGACATTGCCAAAGCCCAAAGGGTAGAATGTGACGGAATGTCGAGTGGCTGCATTAGAGCTTAAGTTGGTTAATAAACTATTCTAGTATGTTGGAATTGCCCTAGGATAGCTTATACGTATTGTGACTAAAGTATGTTGAAAAAGTGTATGGAAGCCTTTCGATACGTTTGTCTGGAAGCAAAGAATCCTGTACGCTTTTTCTGGTTCTAGGAAAAATAGAACAATGGAAATTGAAAATGTAGAAAATTTGAGAAAATTGAAAAAATTTATGAAGGAATTCTTCCCAGAATGGTATGTTATATTGGACATGGTTCACATGGCACATTATGGAAGGTTCACTATATCGAAGGTTCACTATAGACTGAAGATCCTGACAATAACCCTAACCATTAAATTATGCTAACCCAAACCCTCATCCTAACTGAGGCTGATTTCTAGTGTGGCATTCAAATCCTAATGCTCACTCTAACCCAAAGTAGATTTTCCATTAATGGGATCTTTGGTCTAGTCATATGCCCTTGGATCTACTGATCCTTGTGTCTCATGGGCATCCCGTTTTCCCAAGCATATGCCCCATCACCTCCATTGTTCTGCCAGGTACGAGATAGTATTTAAGTGTTGTGTAAGTGTAGAAAAAAATCTATGAGCCTAAGTCTGTTGTCCTTCACATCGAGCTACAACAGGATACAAATGGTTAAAGGAAAGGGAACCAATCACCATTAAGCTAAACTGCTTCCTGAATGTGGAAGTGAGCAGCCCGGGTAGTTCCTCATTTGTGGCAATTATCTTTTTATTCGTATTTAAAGAACAGCTACAATGTTTTCACTTTGGCCACAGAAATAAAAACAAGGTAAGAAAAAGTCCAGCCTAATTTTAATAATCAGTGCTTTCATGGGATTTTCCTGCATTAATTGCAGGGGTTTTCCTGAAGAAAAAAAAAACAGCTGTCTGATAATTCAACTTCACAGTTGGAAGTGAAGGTCATTATAATCACTTCAAATTTGAATTTTTATACTGACAAGATAACTTTTTCATTTAGCTGTGATTTGTAATGATTGTGTGGTGTAACATCAACAGACCAACTCGTGAGCTATAAAAATATGACATTTTTTTAAAAGACAAAGGTTAGGGTAATGCGAGACAGTGAGTGCTGAAAGTGGCTACATGGATTCAATATAGAGCAGAGGGCATGTAAAAAGCAAAAAACAACAAAAACTTATAGTCTTTAGGCTAAATTAGATTAATCTGATGTTCCCATTTACTTAATTAACTTAATTAGCACCATATTTCATTTTTCTTTCAACTTTCTAAGCTGAAAGTCCATAACCCATTTGTCTCATAGCCCACTGCACCATACTGCCCAATTGGTTATATAGGTACATAAGTACCCCATTGGTCCTATACTGCCACCATTGCCAGTGGTCCTACAGGCGACTGGTAATTCAGCATTGGTCCTACATCAGCCATTGGTCTTACAGCCCACTCACCATCATATAGCCCACTGGTTGCATAGCCCATTGGTTCTATAGCCCATTACAGTCCACAGCCCACTGGCATGAGTTCCACACCCCAGTGGTCCTATTCAGCCCATGAATCCAATCACTTTGGTCCTTTAGCTGAATGTTGCCAAATCTATTGTAGGAGCAATTGACTCTACCACTAATTAAGCACTGCACTGTAGAGCCAGGGAGCAACAGTCGAATAACAACTCCTTGGTATAACTAATGGGTCATAGGACTATAGAGATGTTAAACATCTAATTTTTGGACATTTGACAAGATAAGAGTATGTGAATGTAGTTACACTGTTGCCAATTTTTCTAGGCAACTGGAAAAATTTGGCATCCAAGGACCAATTTTCTCAAAAAATGCCCTAAACACCAATTCTATATAAATGCATAGTTGGTCTAAAATTCTGAATTTGTCAAAAAGAAACCCTGTTTCATATAAATATAACCTTGTTTAATATAAATATGAACAATGACATTCATTTATACTGCTGGTGAGTATTTCTAGAAATGAATTCCGGTGTTTTCCAAAGTCCAAGGAAAATGGTGAAAAATTACATGCTTTTCTAACAAAAATAAGCAGCAAATATGAAGATCACAAAATAATATGAAAATCCTTCTTGGCATTGATATTTCAAGCCAACTCAATGTCAAAAATGCCAAATTTTATATTTTGGCATTCAAAACACTAGTATGACAAGCCTGATTTATCTGTAAGTCATAACAGTAAATTAAACATCACAATTAATCATCCTTTCTCCCAAACATGAGGCAGGTAAAAATTGGTCAACATCATGATTCACTAGTATTACTCTCGAGTTATTCTTAGACCAGTGTAAATATAGTTTCACTGTTTCAGTAATAAACAGTCCAGGGGAAAGTTGAACTTTTGGATCTAGAGCACACTCTACTGGTCTTTATTTTGATGGCTGGCCATCACAGTTTATTTTCTTTCTCTCTTACCTCATATCCTATCCACTGCAGGAGGCTGACTACCTCAGGATGGAATGTAGACATGAACTTCCAGAGATGATTCAGTTATGGATTTCTTGCTGAGAGCCTAACCGATATGTTCTCTCGATGACGGAGATGTTATCAACAAAGGTATCGGTGCTTGATTCACACAGTTAAAATGTGTATTAAGTGACAGGATGAATTTGATGATGAGCAATTTGTATCTATTACAACTGTCTGGTGACCCGGCAGATTCTAATCGAGTTGTTTTGATTCTTATTTATAGCCAGGCTACAAAAATAATATTATATTTAGGTGACCATGCGTGGCATGATGGACAGCTATTATTCTGACTTACATTGCATCTTTTTGTACTTCCACAGGATTGATAATTTTATGTTCAGTGGTCAAGGTAAATATAATGTGACACTATGTTGAAATGCGAGATAGAACCATAGCAACAGCAAATTATAATATGTAAATGATTGAGTTATGTGTGATGAAAATTTATCAAACAAGATAGAGGCTTATTTAAATAACATTTGACTGGAGATGAAAACTGAAGGTGATTAAGGACATGCCCACTAGAATGAAGGTTTGCTAGATCAAAGATTTGCTAGACCAAAGATTGCCTTCAAGTGGACAAAAATCTACTTTATAGGGTTGGAAGTAGGGTTATGATGTGGGTTAGATACAGAATAGGGTTTAAGATTATGGTCTAAGGATTATCCTCGGGTAGAAATGGGGTGTGGGTTAGTACTATGGCTAGGGTAAGGATCTTCAGTGTAGTGAACTTTCGATCTAGCAGATCTTCGATCTAGTAAACTCTGCCCAATTAAACATCGTGGAGATCATGAGGCACCAGATGAAATTTCTTCAAGTTAGTTAGATGAGGTTTAACAGCCCAGTTTCCAACCAATTGGTTCAAGTTGAGCCAGCCACGGCCTTTTTTCCAGTTGTGGCTCACTGGCTTGTTCAAATTCAAAATAGAATGCATGTTGGTAGACATCACAGAAACTCATCCACCACTTTAGTATGCTAGGCACAAGGGAGGGGGGTACACTTGTGGGAGATGGTACCAAATTAGAGAGAAACTTGTTCCTGTGAATGGTGAAAATTAATGCAAATGTATAGTCACCCCATGCTGAAGTGGTACACTGGCATCATGTCAAAGTAGCTGCAGTTAATTGCCTTGGTAAAGCTGCACTGCAGTTGCAGCCATGCTTTTTCCCAACATCATGCAGTATTATTAATTCCATTAATTTATTCTTGATGTTGTATTGTTTGAAGCAGCAATGGTAGCTGCAGCTCTGCAGCTTTACTGAGGCAGTTGCAGCCATGCTTTTTCCTAACCTCATGCAGTATTAATTGCATTAATTTATTCTTGATGTTGTATTGTTTGAAGCAGCAATGGTAGCTGCAGCTCTACAGCTTGGCTGAGGCAATTGCAGCTTTGCTGAGTCAACTGTAGCTTGGCTGCAGCTAGGGATTGGCTGCAACTTGGGTGAGGAAGCTAGGTGCAGCCTGCATTTTTGAAGTGGTGTCTATCAATGGAAAGGGCTTTCTTTATCCCTCTTAGGATATAAGTTGGAACATAAACTTACGATATTAGATTATATTTGATAGTCCACATGGTTGTCTTTTAATTGAAAGTTCATGTAGGACATTGAAGGACTTCCTGGAGGTATTTGGAGCTTAATCATAATTATCTTTACAGCTGTCTAATTTCTTTTTAAAAATTACTCAGTTTGGACAAATGCATATATTCTATAAAAAGAGTGATTGCAGTCACTCCTATTTCATTTAGTGTACCCCTTATTTTATTTCAAGTATGGTGCTCTTAATCTTGTGACAGTATACATACTTTGTCTCAGAATTAATTGCTATACTCAT
This sequence comes from Holothuria glaberrima, assembly GCA_009936505.3. Classification (NCBI taxonomy): domain Eukaryota; kingdom Metazoa; phylum Echinodermata; class Holothuroidea; order Aspidochirotida; family Holothuriidae; genus Holothuria; species Holothuria glaberrima. Next base: position 9,195 of record WURT03645836.1, on the reverse strand, counting down.
GTCTGACTAAGCTCCTTGATTTACCTTTAAATATGCACTATTTATAAACTGACAGGTACTTGTAGGAGAAAGGCTTTCTTCATCCCTGTTAGGAAATTAGATGGAACATAAAATTATGATATTAGATTATATTTGATAGTCCACTTGGTTGTCTTTTAATTGAGAGTTCCTGTAGGACATTGAAGGACTTCCTGGAGGTATTTGGAGCTTAATCATGATTATCTTTACAGCTGTCTAATTTCTTTTTAAAAATGACTCAGTTTGGACAAATGCATATATGCTATAAAAAGAGTGATTGCAGTCACTCCTGTTTCATTTAGTATACTTCCTATGCCTATGCTATTTCATGTATGGTGCTCTTAATCATGTGACAGTATACTTACTTTGTCCCAGAATTAATTGCTATTCTCATGTCTGACTAAGCTCATTGGTTTACCTTTAAATATGCACTATTATAAACTGACAGGTACTTGTAAGAGAAATGAGAGGAGAGTTGAGAGTCATAGGTGTAGGAAGCTATTCTTGCTTGAGGGGAGGGGGAGTGACTGAGTGTTGTTTCATACAGCTATCCTGGGAAAGGAGTCTAGGAAGGAGGTGTGTCCCTCCCCTTTGGGAAATGTTCGAATATATGATATGAGGGTCCTTAGGTGCAATTTGGTGCATTAAAACGGGCAATTATTTTACATTTTTCAGAGAGAGAACAAATAAGAGGTTTTTGCCCTTGTACGAAAGGGGGGGGGGGCTTCTGTGTACCTTCCTATGCCTATGTAGAGAGTTGAAATTAATTTTTCTACAGTAGCATAACATAGTGGCAATACATTGTAATGCAAAGAAAATAATAATGCATTGTAATGCATTGTAATGAAAAAAAAAATCATAGGTTAAATAATAGCAGAATAGTTTACAAGTATTATAATGCAATAGAAAAAGTTGTGTCCGAGTAATTCTGAAATGTAGAAAACTTTTTGAGCCTGTTCCCTGTTTTAGGATACAAAATATAATAGAACAAAAACTAAAAAAAAACTTCAGAGTATAAAATGACACACCAGTGAATAGCAGCAGTAATGGCAAATAAAACATTAAATTGAATTGTTGTTTAATGGGAAATCTTTAAAGACAGACAGTCCTCACCCCAAAGTACATTTTTGGTGTGGGGATTTTGAAAATTCAAAAGATGCAGAGTAGTTCACATTCCACACAATACAGAGAGAGTGCTCATATTGCACTCTATAGCCTTATATGATCTCCATGGTAGGTCCATAAGCAATAAAACAGGTTTGTGTCTGCACAAGGAGGAGCTTTATACAGTTATGGGAGGAGCTACAAGTAACTTGGTTTGGAAAATTGGAAAATGTCTGGGATGATGAGAATTGCCCTTTAATCTTTTTTTTTCCATATTTGAATATGAGGTTTTCATATCTGGTGTCAAGGAATTCAAAAATTGCACGCAAGTACTTCTTAACTGAGAGTGGGTTAGTTTTGTTCTAATATAACCTGAAGGAGAATGACCTGATGTGTAAAAGAAGTTCATGTCATTGACTGTGGTTATGTCCTGTTGGTACGTTTAATACCCACCTGTCTCCCTGTAATCCTAAAGGATTAGGACGGCAGATATATATGCAGAAACTAACAAGTTGTGCAGATTTATTATATCCATAGAAAAAATCAAAGTGATTTTCTGTACTTTCCATAAATTTCAAGGTTATTCATCTGATGATTACACCCTGCCTCTCACTTTTGAAATTGATTTTACACAAGGATCATCAAAATCTTATCAATTTCTTGTGAATATGATAAAAAAAAACAACACCTCTTAAATTTGAATGAACCTTGTTATCAATTTGAAATGTATACCAACTTTCTGAATGGGAAGTAATTCACTCTCAATTAGTTTCAACAAGAGAAATGCAACAGAACCCTCTAAAATACATTTCAATAATCAAGGTTTTGAAAATGCCTGTTTTGATTTTGCATTATTCCAGTTTTCATTTTCCCCGAGGTGGGATGATTCAATGTTAAAAAACTTACCATTGAAATGTTTATTTTTATTTCATGTCCCAAACTTTCATGTCCCATAAAGAATCCCAACTATGGAGGGATCAAAATTTCAAGGGCACTAAGCTTTGGAATTGAATGCATGTGTAAAGGCCACCGAAGGGTGAAGTAGACAATATTTCAGAACATAGAATTCATGGATGAACTTTTCTCTATCAAATTTTACTGCCATGCACTCTCTGGTAAGAAAACAATGACATGCTGTAGAATTGTTAGATAACATATGGTTGGTGTTTGAAGGGGGGACTGTTACTTTAGATCTGGTTCATTTTTGTGTAAAGGGAGAGGTGGAGAGGGGGTGGAAAGGGAGAGGAGGGGCTGTGAATGCACACAGCATTGTTGAACCCAATTGAATAAAGGCATTTGAAGACTACATGTATTTTTGATCATTGCAAGGTCACATAAACTAACCCAAGGGTGGTTCAAAATGTTGACAAAACTTTATACAAGCACATGTCCTTCCTTGCATCACACTTCCCATTTGTATGTTACTCATGTACAAAAGATTCACTCTTTACAGAGAGGATATGGATTAATTCGTACAGTTTATGTGACTCTCCATGCCCCCCATTTATTTATTTATTTTTTTTCCTTTTCAAATTTCTATCACATTTTTAAAAATATGAGGTATACACATATTAATATCTTTTTCTATTAAACCAAGTGCTTCTAAATATGGAGATATATCATACACTAAGTGGGAAATTTGACACTTGCTGTTGGTGGTTGTGTGGGTAGGCCCTTTATGTAGGCGACTGAAGTTTTAAAAGTCTGTCTTCTCACCTTGCAGTTGTATTCTTAATATGTTGTCAAATTTAAGCCTTGCTTTAGTTACATAAGGACTGAAGATGACACTTAGTATATTTTGTTTACCCGTGTAATGCATTGTGTCTCAGCACTGCATTTAGTTGGATTGTGTGACATAAGATTTTTTGACAATGTTTGGTTGTCACATAAAGCTTGATTTAACCTACTTTAAAAAATAAAACCATTCTGAAGCATCTTGCAGTGTTGTTGCAATCCTCCTCATCATAACTCTCTGGCACTCCACTCAGTTCTAACCTTTGAATTCACTACCCCACATTTCCTTTTCTACCTCTGTAAGTAGACTTACCTTCAATATAAACTTAAGGCAAAGTGTTTTATCCTTGGTTGGAAAACTGAAGATACCTATAAGTAACTTGTCAGGTTGTAAAGCCCTACACCCAAGCAATAAATTTGTATCTACTGGCAGCAAAGCAGCATAAATAATCTAAAATATTTATTCAGTGATTATTACAATTTAACCTACTATTTAATTTAGAAATTTCTGGTGATGAGCAAAATTTTGATGAAATATTGCACTGTTTAAAGCTGTACCTTCATGCAATTATTTGACTTAAAATCAGTATAACTTCGTGGAATCTCTACATTACCACAATGCTGTATGTTGACAGGGTGAAATCCTGTCATTTATCCTGTCATTTAAGGGGTGCATGAGATTTCGTACTGTGTGATAGTATGTATTACTAGTTTTGACAGCTCATATTATAAACACAAATTGCTGTAATGGTCACCATGTATTGTGATATGTGATGTTTTTTTTTTGGGGGGTTACCATCCGTCCCAACTAATCGGGATTGTCCTGTTTTTGAAAAAAAAAACTGAGCGTCCCAGCCAGTAAGACAAATCGTCCTGATTTTCTTGAAAACAAATATAGCTGTTATATTCTGTATCATGTTTTTTGCGTGCACAGTAAAAATCCTCATATTTGATCACTGTTTTTAGCTCCGAAGATTAAGCTATAGCCCGAACTTCCGACCTGCACATATTTGGCAAACAAAGCTAGTGAAACCAGCTTAAAATATTGCACCATTTGACTTCTAGGCAGGTACAAAAATCTTAATTTTAGAAAAGGGAAAGGGGACCACTCCTTCCTATCAGTCTTCAAAAGTTGTGTCCCACTTTCAACTTAGAGAAATATGGTAACCCTAGTTTTATTCAGCCATACAAGCTGAAAAAAAGAAAGAAAAGTCACAGGGAATAAAGGGCATAAAATTTTAACGAGCAGTGCTCGTTGAGCAGAATATTTTCACGTTTCATAACACTGGTGATATCAAGTTGTTTGAGAGGCATTGATGGGACTTTGCCTTGTATACATTGTTCAACTTGATGTATATATCACGCATAATAAAGTAAGATGACAATAAAATATACGGTTGGATTGATAAAAACACCTGTAAATAAGTGATAAAAAAGTTTCAGGTGTGATGTGATGGAACACATATGTCTATAATATAAACGACACGCAGTGTCATTGATTTGGTTTGGTAAAGTCTGTAGCTCAAGTTGAGAATGTAGTCTATCCACATCATAGCTCTTAACTCGGGCCTGACAAGTCTAGCCTCATTTGTGGGAAAATCCCTTGAAACCTTTCTGAGAAATTTTACAGTCCTATTTTCATCCATTAGTGAGCAACTGAGTTGTGACTAGTAACTGTCAGGGTAGAATTTTAAGGCAGGTTTGGCTATCAGTCAGCTGCTGAAACAGGTAGGGACAGAGTGTAGGCACTTTTACAGATATTTTATTGGGGGGGGGGGAGTAGAAGTAGAGGGCATGGAGATATTGGCAAAGGGGTGGTGTTGATGGTGGTAGGGGGGACGTAATCGTGAATTGGCAAAGAACTTGCCAAGATGGATGACTTTGATGACTAGCATTATCTTTATAGTACCTCTAAATGGCAGATCTATGATTCATCAAATGAAAGGCAGTAGTCTGCCTTTAACTTTGAGGGTGATTACCCCAAGCACAGAGTATTGACCATACTGCAGCAACGTCCACCCTCCCTAATATTTTCATTGTTTCAGTGCCCAGTCTAGCCTTGCCCCAAAATTTCAGTGTCCCATAGATTTTGACTTGTTAAATGATGTTTGAGGTGGGCCAGTATACTTGTCCAGAAATGAAAATGATTGTGATGGGACTATGCATTCGTTGGAAAAATAGAGCTTTCAGAGGTATCGTACATTGTTGTATGTATTACAGCAAAAAATTAATCTTGTTCAGCATGTAATAATTGGAATATTTAGACAGGGAGCAAGCCTGATTTATCGCAAACAGCTGCCATCTGACATTACATCCCCATTCCTTCATGCTTGTTGGGCTTAGTTTAGAAGTGCAATTGCTCCTGCATGAGGATGGATGGATTGTTTTATGGTATTTTATCGGTATTTTATCGTAGAATGTGTTATTTTTAATCAAACATTTATTCCATACAGAGGTTGCAGGTAAGAGTCTCTTGAGATTAGCTGGCATAGGTTGAAGTTGACCAACGCGGTGCCTGGCTTATCTGAAGCAAAAACATGGATGAGCTCTAAGAATTAACAGTGATGGAAATACCATAAAATACCGTGGAAGCCAATATAAGTCAGGTGTCATTTTGCTTGTGTTTCAATAAACAAACAGGTTCCAAAGTTCCCTCATATTTTTGCACTTGTCCACCATCTCTTTCACAAAAAGCTTCAGCTGTATTTTGAACTAGCCTGAGGGATATAGCTTGCTTTCTTATATTGTGGTGGTCTTGGCCAAGGCAGAGAGTGATGAAAGGGGAAGGGGTGGTGTGTGTAATGAGATGTAATTTGATCATTATCTTACAAAAATGCACCAACTGGGGTATTATTTTTTTCAGCTGGGGTATTATAATGTTGGCCCAGCTTCTAAGCATATAGAAGTATTCTGAGTGTGCAATGAACTAAAAAAACACCTCACTTGACTCAACAAACAAAGGGGTTGCAAAGTTCCAATATGCTTTTAGATTCATCTGTCATCCCTTCACCAGGTATGTTTGGAAGACTTAACTAGCTGGTTTTTGAGCCATTGGTATGGCTAGCCAGATGGTGGTAGTGGAAGGACCTGAGATGGGTGGTGATCCCAAGGGACAGGGGGATATCCCCCCTCCAATATTTGAGAAATTGCCCATTAACTTTGATTTTTCACACAGTAAATTATTTGAAAATAGGTTCCCCCCCCTCATGTTGAGAATAAATCGCCGGCCTTGGGAACTGGAGGAGCCTGGATGTGTTGTGCTGATCGAGTTGTGATTCTCTTCATTATTTCTAAAAATAGCACCATCTTTGGTAATGCTGGTTTAGCTTCCAGGCAAATAGAAATAGATGCAATAACTCCATTACTTGACACAACTTGAGTTGACAAACTGAGCTGTGAATGCGTTTTTTCTCAACCATAAATGTAGAGGGACTAAGTACTTTAACAGTTAATTACAGTATTATACTTTCACATATGAAAAGTTGAGGGTCTGTTCAGTAAATGAATACATGGCGAATGTAATCCTGTGCATCAATTTGCTTTATTGCATTTTGTAAGAAAGGGGTGGATAGGAGTGGGTAGGGGTGGATAAGGGTAGGAGTGGAGGTGGGATTGAAAAGAATTGACTATAAGCAATCTCCCTGATTAATTGGTTCAATATGAAAATTTTCTATAATGTCAGCTGACATTTGATGACTTCTTTGATCACTGTCAGCTTTTTGAAGGGCAAGTGCAGTCACCCCAGTGTGAATTAGTATACCTTTGTAATGCATGTGTGTCTCGTTTTAATCATTGGGGATCAGGGGTAGAGGTGGGGGACTCAATATTCTTGGATACTATGGGGTCTGAGAGTTATTGAATAAGGTGTTATAATGGCACCTCAGTTTGATATTTTAGCATTTTGTGGAAATTTTACTGTTTCCCTTAAATTTCTTAGTCATGAAAGTCAGCATACTCTTTGAAGGTACTTGCTACTATAAGACCATGCAACATTTGTTGTGACCTGCCATCAATGGTCTGTATGTCAGCTGCCTAGAATTACTTCCTGCACTTGTGAAAAATTCTCTGTAGATTGGAAGAAGTTTTCATGGAATTTTAATGAGGAAGTTGTTATGGCAGTGGGGTCTTTCTTATCTTTGCCACAGATCTGTGTATGAAATAAATTTTCTGCCATCAGACAGAGTACTTTTCTAGCTAAACATCATGGTTAGCTGGCTGGCTCAGGCAAAAATCAGTACTACTTTCAACCTCAAATGTAAATTGGGGAGAAGAATGCCAGTATTCTTTCTAAGGCTAATGTACCCCACCAAATGCTCCATTTTCTTGATATTTTGTAAAGATAAAGAAAAAGAAAGAAAGAAAATGTTCCAAACAGTGAATGGGCATGGGGGGGGGGAGGCTCATGCCTTTTAACTTTGTTTTTAACCAAAATGTTAAAGGAATTCCAGCAGGGAATATGAATGTTCATGGCTGTCATTAGGGCAAGTGCTATCACCCAAATTTGTATAAACGTAACCGTACTAATTGTTGACAATTGTGGAGTCAAACCTTTATTACAGAATTGTTAAATTCATGCAAAGTAACTCCAGTATCTTAAACATGCAACACTTACATTATGAACTATCATAACATACTCAGAAATAAAGGGCTTTTGAAAATTATCTGTTTAAAATGGAAGGGTCACTGCTAATATGCCATTTTTTTTTCAAGGATCTAGACTTTTTCCTATAATATAGTTTTCATTTTGCTACTGTTATTTTGCAGCTTGTAATTCTCTTCAATGAAGGAAACTTTTATACTGCATCATTAATAGGAGCAGATTTGGGATAGGAAGTTTATACTCTAGCCAAGCAGGCAGTATGTGTTGAATTCAAAGTGATAAGAGAGAATTGGGTGAGGGAATTTATTTGAGTGAAATTTTTGGCCGTTTTTCCCTACTTTTAGCTTCACACTTTTCAGATTTTAACAATAAGCGTTCTGTATAATTATGTGCAATATGTGTGGCAAAAGTTATCGGCACAGTGGGAAAGGGAGCCCTCTCCAGATATATTCCATCCTAAATCATGGTAAATTTTGGCTGTGTCAAATGAACTAGCTTGTAACGTTTTGATAAGATATTGGAAGCAGTTGGAAGTTTCCCAATCTGAGCCAAAAAAAAAAAAAAAATGAAATTTAGAAGAACAGTTTTGCACAATAATGACTGTCAGTAGTCATCTACTTTTACAAGAAAATCCAGTCAAAGATTGTATCAGTTTGTCACATAAATATACTCATTTCAATTCACAAGAGAATGTAATTTTCAGAAAATCTCAGTGTTATGAGAATTTTTCTGCTGTATGATCAAGTCTCACAGACTTGCCCAAAAACAGTTCTGATGTCCCATCAGGAATATTTTCGGCCTGTTTCCTTCTGAGATTTCTATCATTCTGTAGAAAAGACCAAGAAAGAATTACACTGTTAACCTGTTCCTATTATAGTTACTCATCAAGGGTAGCTTGTCCAGTTGTTCTTACCACTGGTTGCAGTATCTCTCATTCTAACTTGAATGTCAGGGTTAGCTAAAATGTAATATAACTCAGGTTCACTGTTTACATGCAGAAATGCTTAATTTGAAACACCATGGGGGAGTAGTTTCCTGTGATTTGATTTCATGTACCTGATTTCCCCTTCTGAAATATTTCATAGCATGGCAGTACTAGCTACCTTATTTCTGAAGTCATAGCTCTAAGTTGTAACCAGGGAGTTGGTAGCAACTCCCTGTTGTCACTAAGAAGTAGGGAGAATTTGGAACAGTCAACCAGATGTCATCTTTTGCAGAGGTGTTACTACGTGGTATTTTTGGATCTCAATACTGGGTTTCCAGAACATTGGTCTTTTCAAGAAATGCTGTATGCAAATAGGAAGTCTTTTGCCATTCCGTTCACAATTATTTTTGAGAATTGTATTTTTAGCTGCGCTGCCTGCATAGTAGGCACCAGCAACTAATGTCACCGACACAAAACTACAAATCTTGGCTTCTCCCAAGATCTCTTCTTAGACGGTTGGTTTTATCGAAATACCGTGTAGTCTAAGTTGAAGAGATGGTTGTGTTGTTCTAGATGTGGACAATCTGGTGACCTCGTGACCTTTCTAAGGGAGTGTTATGGGGACATTTCTTCATTTAATATGTGTGGGCGGTTTCTATTCTTAGAACAGTTCTGGTGTATACTAGTCTGATGTTGCTGTGCCAAATGTGGATGTTTTCAAATAGCGCCATCGTTTCTCTTATTGAATTATTTTGCATTTTCAAAAAAAATTAACACTACATACCTTACCCTGTGCAAAATACGCCAAAAAACA
>WURT03645824.1:0-39428 GCA_009936505.3 Holothuria glaberrima | reverse complement strand
TATCTATCTATCTATCTATCTATCTATCTATCTATCTATCTATCTATCTATCTATCTATCTATATATATATATATATGGTAACAAAGGAAACAAATAAATGCATCACTAGTTGACTTAGAGAGTCAAAATAATCCAAAATTAAATTCGAAATTTTCGGTTCCCCTGGATCCTTCATCGGTTAGATCAGACAGTATAGTGAGTACAGTTATTAACTTGGCTAACAGCAGGAAATACAGCTTAGAAACAGAAGATAATAGGTGATGAAAAGATGTTAATAAGTGGAATAAACAATTACGTTGTCTGATGGGAAGTGTACTGATTCAAAACACCGAGGTCTTTGTTTAGTCCCGTGACGTATGTATTTAGTTCTAAAATTCAATTAAGTTCGGCGGCCTTGCGGTGTTCAGTACAAACAAAATTGCTTGCAATGAGGGTGACTTTAAGATTATCAAGAGAATGGCGGGGAAGATTAAAGTGCTCCGCTACGGGGAAACCTGTAGTGTTGTCAAGAATAGACTTTTTATGGATGTTAAACCTAACGCGACAGAAAGTCTTGGTTTCACCTACGTAAAGAACCTCATTACATAAATTACAGTGAAAAATGTAAACAACACTACAACAGTCCCAATTTAGATTGGGGGAAATTTAACACAAGGGATGTTATTATGTTCTCCAAGGGTGATATGTTTACAGATCTGGCAGCGTTTTTGTTGCAGCCGGTATTGCCCTTAGTTTGACCAGGGGTGGGTAATTTGGCGGAAGTAAGGAGTCTCCTGAGATTGGGGCTTGACAAAGGGCTAGGAAAGGGGGATAGTCGGGAGAGTGGGATAGTCGGGAGAGTGGGCTCGTCTTTAAGGGTGGCAAAAGTTTGTTTCAGGGTGCGAGCAAGTCGCGGGATTAGAGGATAAAAATTGAACACGAGAGGGATGCGTTTACTGTGGGTCTTAACTTTGTGGGATAAAAGATCATGGCGCTGGAGGGCGGCAGCTTTAAGTACACTCCGTTTAATAATGTGGATTGGGTAGCCGTTTGAAAGAAAATGCCCGGTGAGAGAAGAAATAGAGCGTTCGTAGTCGATAGGGTCGGAGCAAATGCGTGTAATCCGATGACATTGGCTATATACAATAGACTTTTTAAGTTTGTAGGGGTGGACACTATCAAAATGAAGCAAGATGTGTTTGTCAGTAGGTTTGCAATATAGAGAAGTAGAGAGGGTGCCATCCTTCAATTTAACTAGCACAACGAGAAACGGAATTTGGGTTCTTGAAACTTGAAAAGTTAACTTAATACTAGAATGAAAAGAATTAACATGGTCCTAAAAGAATTCTAGAGCTTCATTGCCATGTGTCCAGGTGAAAAAGATGCAATCAATATAGCGGTGGTAGTAAGATGGGGTTTTTTTTTTTTTTTTTTTTTGTGCCCATGGCGGTACCTTTGACTTGTTGAAAAAAAATCCATTAAAAGTGAAAAAAAAATATTCTTAAGAATGAAAAGAATAACTTTGGACAGGTCACACGCAAGTTCAGTATCAGCGGTGTGAGAGAGAAGAAATTCCTTACAATCACAAGCACCCTCCTCATGTGGAATGTTAGTGTAAAGTGAGGTAACATTCATAGAAAAAAGGAGAACATCCTTCGGGAGGGTGCCTATATCGGAAACAGTCCTAAGAAAGTACGTAGGATCCTGAAGGTAACTAGGGATTTTATGAAGTAGAGGATTGAGGACACTATCAACATAGCTAGAAAGGCTTTCAGTAAGGGTCCCGATACCTGAATTAAAAGGTCTGATCGGTTTTTCAACACAGTGAATCCTAGCTGGGCGGCAAATCTCGGGAACTGATAGAGTGTTGAAATCGGGAGCGGGGGAACTTGATTCAGATCTACTAGCTAAATAGCTATGGAGAACCTTGGGGAGTTTGTGGACTTTGGGCAGGGTGTAAAAGTAGCCTATTCTAGGTTTGGAGGGGAACGTTTTGCTTACCGTACAAGAAATACCGTGTTAGATGTTAGCGTTACATTTGCCATGAATCCCTCAATCTAAATTGTGACTCTTGTAATGTTGTTTTCATTTTTCACTGTAATTTATGTAATGACGTTCTTTACGTAGGTGAAACCAAGACTTCCTTTCGCGTTAGGTTTAACACACATAAAAAGTCTATTCGTGACAACAGTGCAGGTTTTCCCGTAACGGAGCAAGTTTTAATCTTCCCCGCCATTCTCTTGATAATCTTAGAGTCACCCTCATTGCAAGCAATTTTGTTTGTACTGAACACCGCAAGGCCGCCGAACTTAATGGGATTTTAAAACTAAATTCACATATCACGGGACGAAACAAAGACCTCGGTGTTTTGAATCAGTACACTTCCCATCAGACAACCTAATTGTTTATTCCACTTATTAACACCTTTTCATCACCTATTTTCTTCTGTTTCTAAGCCTTATTTCCTGCTGTTGGCTAAGTTAATAACTGTACTCACTTTACTCTCTGATCTCACTAATGAAGGTTCCAGGGGAACCGAAAATTTCGAATTAAATTTTGGATTATTTTGTACTCTCTAAGTCAACTAGTGATGCATTTATTTGTTTCCTGTTTTAAGATTTATTTTCTCGTAGTACACGTGTAAATCTTCTCCTTATATATATATATATATATATACATATAGGTCGAAAGTTTTAACTGTTCGATCATAAAAGGAACAGAAGAAATAATTCAGAGAGAAAATTGAGTCACGACCAGGCAGGGCCTTTTTTAAAAATACATACGGGGGGCCATTTAACATACACAGCCCCAACTCAGCTCATCCCCCCCCCCCAGTATGGTCCTTTTTTCGGGAAATTTTGATTTCAAACGTGTAAACATTGCCCAAGTTTATGCTGACAGAATAGGGGAAAGTACTAAACTACTTCACTCAGTGAAGAAAATAAGCATATGTTGCACCAGATTGCATGCAAGGTTACCTAATTTTTCAAAAATTTCCAAAGTTGATGCCGATTCTTTTTTTAGTTCCTAAAAATACGTCAATTTTTTAATACAAGCTAACTCCAAAAGGTGGCATATATGGCACCAGATTGCATGTAAGGAAACCCAATTTTTCAAAAAGTTCAAAGGAGGAGGGGAACACCTCTCCCCTTAGACCCCTTCCCCAGGCCAGCGATCACACAACACACTGCATGGCCCATGAGCATGTCACTAATGGACACACATTTTTTTGAAAAGTTTCTTCGTAAAGTACGCACCAATCAATGGGGCCCTCCGCTTAGATGGTTCCTTTCGGCAAATGCCTCCCCCCCCCCACTAGAACATTTTTAAAAAAGGTCTTGCGACCAGGACTCGAACCCGGGTCTGTCGCATACAAGGCAACCACCTAAACCACTCGGCCATCATGACACTTGTGGCTTAAGACGTAGACCAAGGAACAAGTACCGCCGCACTCATTTTCCTCTCCCTTTACCATCATAAATCCCCAAGGGGGGATGAATATTCAGTAGGTCGAAATATGGTAGATCAAACTATGAATAAATAAGTCGAAAGTTGTATTAATTGTTCAATTTGAAATTGGAATCAATCACAAGTAGTTCCATAGCCCTAATAAACAAGGGAAAGAACTGTAGAAGAAATAAATTCAGAGAGAAAATTAAGTCACGACCAGGACTCGACCCCGGGTGTGTCGCATACAAGGCGAACGCCTAAACCACTCGCCCACCATGCCACTTGTGGCTTAAGACGTAGACCAAGGTAACAGGAGAGATCAAAGGTAAACTAAGGGCTAAGTTTTTGTATTATTCCAAAAAAGAAGTTATAGAGAGCAAGGTTTTTTTTTCATCAGCATAACTGTAGTATTTCTTCACATTTTTTTTTTAATTTCAGTTACCTTATTAGGAACGCTTGTAAAGTATGTTGTGAATACAACATGAATAGAAATACTACACGCTAAAAGATTTCGTTGAAAGCGTAGTGGAATAGTTCTCGGTTTCTCACGCAGTCGGCCCGGTATCAAAACCCTTTCCAAGAACGTATTATCTGTAAATTTTGTATTGTTCAATTTTGGTGTGGTTGAAATGTCGTGTGAGGTCAGCAGAGTTCAAATTGTGAAATTCATTTTCTAAACTGATATAGACAAAAAGTATTAATTTGAAGGACACACCTCAATGCATCGAAGCAAGCTCTTTCGGTAGAGACTCTGTAAGCCTTTGGGCTTTCTGATTTATGTTAATTAGTACGACAAAATGTAACTGTCATTCAAACAAAGGGATCTTAGTGCAATAACGGGTATATAATCCAAATACTCGACGATTTTGTTGTTATCTGTTGTTCAACTAGAGAGTATGTTCTTTGCAGTTTAAGTGCTTTCTACAAAATGCTTGTTTAGTAGCTCAACAGAATATTAAAAATAGCTCTAAGAAGAATTTCAAGTTTCTCTGTATTCTATACTGCCCTGCAAAAATTTCTTGCAGTCTAGTTGATTTCGATCAGGAAGCCATATCACAAACTTAATTGGGTGTTGAAACACATATCACAAATTTAATTGGGTGTTGAAACATTTTTCTCCGAAAAGTCTTCATTGGCGGGATACAACCAGCTAGATACGCTGTACCTTGGTTGCTCAAGTGCTTGTTTTCCTGTTTCAGAAAGGATATGGACAGGATATCTGTTAACAAAATCATCCGTATCATACTGGTGGTATTGTTGAAGCAACTGCTTTCTCATGCAGAAGTGACTGTGAACGCAAAAGGTGAGTACCACGTATCACATCTGGAACGCTTCATACAGAAATCATTGTTTTATGCTCAGAAATGTTATTCATCCTTCTATGCTGCTAAAATCTCGTCACATTTTCGTTTAACAGAGTAATAATGCCATTTAGGAAACCCAGACGAAAAAGACACACACAAATATTTTCTTTTGAAGCCGTGTTCGAGACATTTCATCATTGATCAATGTTATGGGTAGATTTGAAAGTTTCCAATTATCTGTGTGAAATTTGTATGCTAATCTACTACACTGCAGATGCTTGCGGAAAAAGTGGTGTGTGTAGCTGTGTTTCGACTGACGTTGACTGCACGAGACGCAATTTAACGGACTTTCCAAAACACGTTCCACCTGGCACAACGAAACTGTAAGTCATTAGTTTACTTTATTACGCGTAGTCGTTGTTGTGTAATATGTTTAAGCTGCTGTGATACATTACGCTATCCGATACTGACTTATATAAAAAGAATCATATGTGAAATGTAAATTTCAGTCAATGCTATACTTTTGAATGTTAAAATCACAATATTCGCTTTAGATGTAAAATGTGGCGTTTGAATGTTTTCAAGGGTTTCCAACGTACATATTGAAGTGTATCTATTTAATGTGACTTCGTATTCCATTTTGTAGTTAGTTCAGATGTCGTGACGTGTTAAGGGTCTGTCTTTTATAATTTTCCCAATAGATATTATTGTATTAATTATTAAGCAATTTTTATATAAAATTTTGTTAACTCTGTTCAATATAATTATGTAATCTTTACATAGGAATCTTAGCTACAACCAAATTCAACACCTCCAGGAGGACTACTTTTCAGACCTTTCGAGATTAACAGAGTTGTAAGTTCATCTCAATTGAATGATACTTTTTCATTTGACAGTAATAGCGTCCCTAACACTATAAAACAGGGTGTTAATATTTTAAGGAAAAAATATTCTGCAATATGTTAGACCCATTACAACTTCAGCGTGCAATGGTTATTATCTGCCGAAAGCAAAAATAATCCATGAAATCATATGAATGTATGTGTACATGTGTATATGCGTGTTTAAGTGTATGTGTTACACTTAGCTTGGAAAAATAACAGTATCTAAAGATAGAAATGATAATTAATTAAAATTTTTATCTGATATTGTTCTGTCATATAAGGCGGAAGATTCTTCTTTTTTCTTGATGAAAGTCAAGGTCATTTCAGGCCGCCAGAGGATAAAAAAAATGAAATTCTTGAGAACGCAATATTTCAAGATGAGAATGTTGCATACTTTGAACACTCTGCGTATGAATATGTCATATTCAAGACTTATGTTGCTTGGTGGACGTTAAAGCTTATGCCAGGTCACAGAGTGAACTTGCGAAAAGCTTGAAGACTGCTTGTTAACATGGTGTCCCCAGTCAACAGAAAAGGGCACCCTTTGTACTTGCGGAAAAAAGTTCCTCTTGATTTAGTGAAGTTTAAAAGTCAATTAAGCCACAAGCTTCTAAAAATCTAGACACGTTACTTCAAGATAAAAGCGATAAATATCTTTTATACTTTGCAAAAAACGGTAAAGCTAAACCTTGTAAACAACTTGTAAACACGATATATCAAAAATCAAACATTACAGGGTCTTATACGTGGCATTTTGGTACAATGTATATAACAGTTAAGTGAAAGGACCGTATTGAATTTTTCGGGGATGGGGATTTATGTAAGTTTACGAGAGGTGAACATTGAAAACTTCTTCAACACGATATGTCATCACCTGCCATGATAGATATCACACTCAGCATGTGAAAGTTTCATATTTACTCAGAAAAGAACGTCGTTTTTTATTGGAGGCCAAGGTAATTTCAGTTCACCGGAAGTCAAATAGTCAAAAATGGTGAACGGCCATTTGAGAACTCGTTTCAACAAGTAAACATAATACTTTGAATGGTGAAACCTTTAGTGGATCTCTCCCTGGTCCGCAGTGAGTTGAATTACAGCAGAAGTGTTGATGGAGATTCAATGTTATGTCGAGTTACTAAATATTATACTGAAAGAAAAAAATAATGGTAAAATGATTACTCTAAAATTATAACTTTGTATAAGTTGCTTAAAAATGCTCCACATGATGTTAATGAGTACGGCCGAGTGAAAGTATGGTGGGGTTTAAAGGTCATATGAGGTCACCATAAGTGAAAAATTAAATTTTATTAGTAGATATATTTCATCAGGCCCGTAGCCAAGGGAATGGTTCGGGGGTTGAGACCCCCATGACACAAGATTGATTAAAGAAAAAATAATGGCAAAGATCATCAGAGTCGTGGGGGAAATCATGCTGATACGATTAACTTCACAACGTTTGAGGCATAAACATTGCTTCTTTTCGTATCTGGAGACCTCAAAAAGCCGTTTTTCTCCAAAGGGGACGGACACCCCACCCCTCATACATCTCCCCTATGTTACGCTCTTACAAAACCCTTCCCATGACACAATCCTGGCTACGCGCCTATATATCATGTATGATTAATAGTACATGTTATGGTTCTTCATACTGAAGAAGCCGGGCCTAGCCCAGTGCCGTTCTTGATCGCACAGGCTAAGAAAATCTTGCTTTATAAAATGTTCTCTTGGCAAGGTATATAGGACCGGTGTTGTGGTTGTTCTACAATAAAAAAAGCCTTCTGGTAATAGCAGCAAACTATATGCCGGAGATCATAAAATTGTAACCTTCGGTTTAATCCGTTTACTCCTGATAAATTCGTAAGTTTTTTTTTTCTTTTCTTTTCTTACGTAAACTAAGAAAGTAAATGCTTTAAAGGAAAGAAAAGAGGTCCCAGCTCTAATTATCTGATAAAATGACTCAGTCTTGTACAAAAAGCTATTTGGTCACACAGTTATTTCCTGTTTTACCGTGTCCTCTTTGTAGAGACATATCTTCGAATGAACTGAAAAACCTATCACAGAAGGGTTTTGGAATTATTAACAAGTTGACAGTTCTGTAAGTTCAATCGATATTTTTCTTTCCAGATTTCTGAAAATTCATTCTCAAATATGTAAAAAGTAACGATGCCGAAAACTAATTTGTTTAATATTTTGGATTTTTGTATCAGGCAACTTTCGCAAAACCACATACGGACAATAAACAGGCAAAACTTTGAAAACTTATTAGAAGTCAATGCCCTGTAAGTTCGTCTTTGAAATGTACAGACGTTTTTACTTTCACTTTTGTAACTAAAATTGTATATTTTCATTGTATTTTTTGTACTTAGGAAAATCATCTTACTTAAAGTGAACGGTTAATAATTAAACAATGTTTAGAACATGGGTTAAGGATATATTTGTGTTGCATTTCAACGTGCAATGAAATGCTTGGATGAAAAAAAAACTTGATATTATAGCCAAAAACATTTTGTGAGCTAGGTCATTCTTAAAACATCATTTGACGATGTTACTTGTTGTTTAGCCTTAGAGAACTGACAAAGAAATATGTTCATCCCGGAACCGATTTGGTAAATTTGACCCCTGTGAAAGATTTGAAAAGAGAACACGATAAAACAGCTGGAAAAATATCATTGTCAGCTGTATAGAAATTAACTGAAGTTCATATACTAAAAGAAGTTTATATTTAACGGTTAACTAGTTAATAGCTTTGTCATGCTTACATAGGCTGCGTTAACACCTGAAATAATTTCCGTACTGTTTAAACTTTTAGCATAAATTGTCATTTCTCCTTTTGACTATACATACTTATCTACAATGTTCTAAGAAAATGTTGAGAATGAATAATAATTCTTTCCGCAATCTTATCTTTAAAGTGACTTATCATACAACAACCTCACTTCTTTGCCTGAAAATCTGTTCAGTGACTTGCTGATAACATATATACTGTGAGTATATTGAACCAGGGAAAGTCGAACAAGCAACCTGCTTTAAATATTAATGAGACTCAATTTGATTTAAATACGTTACATAAATTCAAAGTTAGTTTCCATTCTAAACAGGAACGGAGAGAAAGATCGTAGCACTGTCAATGATAATTTTCAGTGTAAAAAATGTTATGTTGTACATATCACAACATCCAACCTGATTTGTAAGATAAAGGATGGAACCTAGGAAATAAGAACACTTTAAATATAGAACATATGAATCACTCGAATGGTGCCATCATACGATGTTAACAAACTCAGCTGAATGAGTGAAAAATGCATTGGTAATTAGTTGAAACCTTTCTTAGCTGGCAAAGTTGTCAATAAGATGAATGTTAATGTCTGATTATTCTTAATGACTCCTTTTTTCAGTGACTTTTCAAATAACCATTTGACATCGTTGCCCAGTAAATTATTTGATGCAAACAACAATACACATCGCCTAGAGATATTGTTCTTGCATAGAAATCAACTTTTATATTTACCGGCAAAAGCTTTCCATGGTCTTCCTCATTTGAAGTCGTTGTAAGTATCAGAAACGTATCCCACTTACGGGTTTGTATTGCTCCACACTCAACTGTACCATTTACCATTATTAATCCTTCCAACCGAAAATCTCTAGCATTTATCCCATCTTCCGTGCAGTACCAAACTATTATTTGAGGAAAATTGTTATATTTTGATATATGGTTTTCACATAAGAGCAGCCAATGAAGACGTTCCTGAAATGACTCATTGGAAATCCTATAGTATTTTGGTTTCTGCAGAGCCAGTGGCGTTCTCAAATGAGAACATGGGGGCACTAAGCCCTGGAAAGATGGCAGTCCTCCCTTGTGCGCCTCAGATGAGATTTTGGGTATTTACGAACATTTTGCACGGACACGCCATTTATATAGCGATTTAAGAAAGGGGACACACTGTCACTTTTCAGCCAATCAGGGTCTAAATTGGTTTTATTTTCTAAATTTCTCCGGCGAGGCACCTTCGATGCTACAATGTGCGGACTTGCCCTAAGTGGCATTTCTGGAAGGAAGTTTCCTCAGCATTAATTTCTACTGGGCAGCATGAAGGGAGTCATTGTTCTCCACCCTAATGCAAACATTAAGGGGAATCCATCGTCCCCACTGACAGCCACACCCTTCCTCAAAAAAAAAAATTATCAGTCCGATTTAGACTAACAAATGGGGTCAAAGTACCAAGTTACTTTTATTTTTGTAGTCTGCTCAATTCGCATCCAAAGCCACTTGCAGGTAGTTAAGTGCTTCATTGTTGTGATCACAGTTTTGTAAGTACTTCGGTCTCGTCCCTAAACCCCACCAGGTGCCCTAAGAGGGGTGTACTTTGTGTCACCACTCCCCTCGTCGAAGCCCAGAACGTTTTGGACCCTCCCCGTGGACCCCACTTTGAAAACTCTGATGACGTCGCTGTACAGAGCATTGGAGGTACGGAGGAGATAGGGCATTGGAAATACAACACTTATGCATAGCTTTCGGCAGAGTCTGGTAATTTCATTCTAAACGTCTACCTTCGAGACGAATTTTTATGCGCCTCTGTGGATATTATCTAAAAGCATATGTTGAAAAAAAAATAATAATCAACGAATCTTCATTGAAACATTTCCAACTCATTAGACCTGGGCAGTGAGAGTCAGTCTCAGATAAAACACTCGATGAAGAGTCGCCGTCTAAAACGTCGCATGATCTATTTTGTAATTTTTATAGTGGAAGATGTAAGTGACAACCTCAACGCTACAATTTCAAGCTACACTTAGCACAATTTTCTTTAATTTCTAGATTAAATGGTTAATAACGCTTCAGTAAGATAGCACCATGCCAATTCATCCCATGTCATTTCAATTTTGACAGTAAAGAGGAAAAATGAAGGACTTAAGTGACTTGCAGTGTCAGGTTATAAAGGATCTTGTTAACTGCAAATAGCACAGTAGTCCTCCATATGATATCATGTCTCTATTACATTTGCTTTAATTCAACGTTTTAATTGTAGTAGAAAAATATATGACTGTAAGACATTCACACCTTTACGTTCATCTTTAAGGCCTGCCAGTCAGGTTATCTCATAACACACTGGCGGTTTATACGTTACTAAAACTAAATAGGTAGTCTTGATTTTCATGGTCTTTGTTGAATTTATTGCAGTTCAGTTAATATGCATAGTTTGGACATATATATCCTTTCCCTCTCTTTATAGATGCTTGTTTCACAACAAAATCCAAGTTTTGGCAGACGACACGTTTGCAAACATCGGTGTTCAGAAGATGTGAGTTGCATAAGTAGGGAGTATCATTAAAAAATACCTGTATACAGTATCTTCCCTTGTTGATTATAGTCTTATTTTGCATTACGTTCAAACTGTTTCAGTTCACACCAGAATGTATCAATGTAGTATTATTCACAAATCACGTGCCCATTCTGGACTGTGGTTGGATTTTTTTAATATGATGACATGATGACCGTTTGCATGCAGGTTTCAACTACTCTCAGCACAAAATATTTCTTATAAAAGTTTCACATACATTGTTTTGGCAGCTATCTGTTTGGGAACAACTTGTCAATTTTGAGCAACGCATCTTTTAAAAATAAACATATTGAAGAAATGTAAGTACCGTACTAGTATTGGTTAGATTGATGTCGCCGTTCTATTTTCCTGTTTTAAAAGCACCGTTGCATTTAACCTTATTGTGAGACTTCTTGATAGTGAAATCGTAGAACTGGTTCCCATTTTGTAAGTCCTTTACAATCATGATTTAAGAGAGACTGCTCCCATTTTACAGAATCGATTATGAATTCCTCTCAAATTCTCTATTACTTCTAATTATGTATCATGATAATTTTGAAGCCCTGTTGTCTATTCAAATTACCGTCTTTGTTATTTTTTTGTTTTCTTCGAAAGCTTCTGCACCTTGTGTCAAAATGTGATCACTGTCCAACTATTATAGGTTGACTTGACTATACACGTCCTTTGCATAAAACATGTTATTCAAAGAAATAGGAAGTTGTTAAGGTCATATAAATACTTTATTTTAAAAGAAAGAAAAAAAACAGGTAATGTATTTAGTACAAGAAGGATATCACAAGATATTACGTTATCGATTTTAATATGGGAACATATTACAACATTTTATTTCCTGACAACGGAGTTAGCTATGGAAATGAGAGTAGAATAAATAAAAATCAATTTTCAACATCTGAGGTATGTTTGCTTGCATGTAAGAAGATATTTTCGTGTGGTGTTTTATTCATAACATTTCAATTTAGAGGTTTTTTCTTGTTACAGTCACTTGTACGGCAACAATTTGACGCATCTAAACTTCACTTCCCTTATCGGTGTGGCTAATACTACCAAAATGTACGTAATACAACGATTTTACCAGAATAATTCACTTAAGTGAAAGTGACCTAAAGAGAAATAACTGTACGTCATCATGTGAAATATTGCTTAAGGTTAATACCTACGTAGAAACAAAAAGAGAACAGCAAATTTCTAAACAATACTTTGGTTTAATTTGATTAATAAAATAGCAACGTACTTTAATCTATTTAATGATGTACAATACTTATAATTTTGCTTTCACAGCTACATTGATTGCCAGAGAGTTAAGGAGCTACAACAGCTGAAAGTTGAAATGTAAGACAAAACCTCGTTTTCATTTCCTTGTTTTTATATATCTTATTAAAAGCATTGGTTCACAGGCAAAGTGTTTACAAAACAACATGATACAAAGTTGAATTGGATGTAGAATCACAGTCGCGCCTTTTGAGATACCAACCAAACGAGTTATTGTATTGCGTTATTATTTCCCTACAGAGTATGCGTGACGCCAAAGTTTGTCCCAACTCTCATCATGGAGTCACACATGACTAGTGTAATGATTAGAGAAGGGTTCAAGTGTGAATCAAATCAGACAGGGGAAGATATCCAATGTTCTCCTTGCAGACGAGGAACCTATGGTGAAAAAGGGAAATGTGTTCGTTGCTTCAGAGGTGAAATGTCCCGATTTATTATAAGTAAAAGGTGCTTTGTGTATTACTTCTGAAGTATGATCTTTAAGTTTTGTGAGTAAAATCGAGAATATATACATACTTCAACGCTCATGTGTAACCTTAAAATGATCTCTTTGTTTGCAAGGAACAAAATTCGAATGTATGAAATTGTTGTCACTGGTACAAGTAGTATTTTATGCAATGTATTTCGTGCTTAACAGTAAGTACCTGAGAGCATAGGGGTATACAGCTACTGAACTTCTGGAGAATTGTTCCTTGACCAAGGTTCTAAAGCAGTCAGAGCAACATGTAAATAACAATTTTGAAAAATTTGTAATGTTTTTCACAACGTTGCAATTATTGCCTTTCTTAACTTACAGGGGGTTTTTATCAGGATGAAATTGGTACGTCGGTAAATAACGACAAAATAGTATGTAAAAAATGTCCTGACGGTACCTACGTAAGAAAAGGAGAGGGCAAATCTGTAGGAGACTGTATGGTTTGCCCTGATGGAACAGAAAAAAATACCCACGCAGGTTTTCGAGCTTGTTTCTGCTTAGATAGATACTCCAGAAAAGATCGCTTTGGACCTTGTGAATTCTGTTCGGAGGAAGGGGTCGACTGTTCTAACAGTGACTACAAAACTCTAAAGCCAGGCTATTATTGGAACTGGGATTTTCAGGGTGCAAACGTGACAGCATACAAACTGTTTGTGGAGAATCTGCACTTCGAAAATGACTCCTTTGACTCAAATACACAATACCTGGGAGAAATTCCGCGTGTATTTCCGTGTCCACGACATGAAAGTTGTAAGAACACTGATGGAAATGTAGATGCATTATGCGATGGGGGTTACGAAGGGTGGCTCTGCAGTAAGTGCAAGAAAAAACATTTTTCAGTTTTGAACAACTTTTTGCCTTGCCCACACATAGAATGGTTATTTATTGAGAGTTCTTTGATACTTTGCCTTCTGGTATTTTTTTCCGCATTACTATTTCGTTTTTACAAACGTCAGAAAATTCGAAGTGAGCACAATAATCGATCGATTATTGATGTGCTTATGTCACGGGGTAAAATTGCCCTTGGATTTTATCAGGTGATTGGTGAATTTTTTACGTCACTTCACGAAGTAAATTGGGCTAAGACACTGACATTTATTGGCAACCTAATATCGCTCATTGAACTAAATGTTCTTCGTATATTTATCAGGCCACAGTGTTTTCACGAAAAATTAAAATTCAACCCCAAAACTGAGTTTGTAATAGGGCTAAGTTTTCCAGTTGCAGTGATTTTGTTGTCGTTTGTTATTTACTGGGTACTTGTTTCACGTTACTTATGCAAACGAAGGTTTAGAGCTGTTTTTCAAAATCTTACTGACTACAAAAAGCAGCTCAAATCCAATATTTTGACAATAACCATCGTTATACTCTTTTTGACGTATCCTCCCATCTGTACGATAATCTTCCAACTATATCCCAAGGCATGTGACACATTTTGTTCGGGCAAGGCAAACAGTACATGTAGGGTGCTTCTGAGATCAGACTACGAAATAGAATGCAAAGATTTGAAAGTTTATAATATTATGGCATACATTGCAACAGCAGGTTATGTAATTGCGTACCCGTCCTTTCTGATGTTTTTGCTAAGAAAGAAATCGCGGTTGTTCCTATCTAAGACCAAACAGGGCAATAGTTTGTCAATACAAGAGGAAAGTGATGATGAACAGGAAAGATTGATAGATGATTCTGACAGCAATACCGCAAATCCTGCTTGGATGGACTTTCTTTGTGAAAACTACAAGCCTCAATTTTGGTATTGGGAAATTGTTGAGCTTACACGGAAGGTGACTCAGACAGTTTTGATAACGTTGCTTGGATGGGAAGACAAAATGACCGTTCTCGTGACTATAGGTATTTCAGTGCTGTTTTTAGCACTACACGCTCGATGCTTGCCAATGAAGAGCACATTTGAGCAAAGACTTCAGGTACGTTACTTGCAAAACACTTGCACAATTTCAATAAATGCACTTTATCTAACTTTAGTAACAATATGGGTCTTTCAGCTTGTAAAGTCCTCCAGCAGCTTAGAATTTTTTATTTTTAAAACAGAATTCCTACCGCTGTCTGGAGAGCTTTTTGTGCATAACTTTACGTTCAACGTTTTGCACGTTATTAGAGATTAAAAACCAAAATGAGGTATTTTCAGCTTCTGTTGCGAAGGGGGCGGGGTAGTCGGAGATTATTAGCCAAAATAACATTCTTTTAAACATTCTCGGCTTCTGTCTCGAAATAAAAAAAAAAAACAGATTACATGGAAAAGAAGAAAATAATGGACTTTAGAAAACCAATCTTAAAATTAGAACTTTTTGTGGTCTTGAGCAAGATCAATTACGAAACGGTTTTACTAATTAAAATTATCCGGATATTCTTGCAACAGATGTTTTCCTTAGTCGCTATACTTGTCAACGTCCTTGTTGCTGCTATGGATGTCCCCGAAGAATACGGTGATGCAATGTCGATTGCTCTTATCATCCTGAACGTTCTTGTTATCGCTATCATAGCAGGTACGAATTTTGTTACAGAGGTAATATCTAAGGATCTTTGAATTTTGATCAATTACGTCAATAGGGTACATTCGAATCTTCCCAAAATCGCTGTCGACTGGATTAATTATTATAAGTTTGTGTCTTATATGTAATCTTGACATTTCTCCTCATTTTCTTTAAGATGGTGAATGAGTTTTTTTCACTTCCTTATGCGCAGTACTCTAAGTAGTTTTATTTCAGTATGGGGTAGGTAATGTTTTCTGATTACAACGAGCTCAGATGAGTAAATCCATTCTTCCTTTCAAAAAGCTGATGCGTACTATCGAGTAGGATATTGTTTGATGGGCTGATGGCATTGTATTGAAGAGATTGTATGCTTTATTAAGGTTAGGGATTATTTAGGGATTATGGTTACTTTAGCCAGTCATAAAATTCTTCCGAGACAGCGCGCATTGGCCCTTACAAACCTTCTTGCTATTGTACACTTTTCTTTCAATTTAAATTTCTGTACTTAAGTACTTATTATGCTTATTATGTTGTATTGTTACTCCATTAAGAAAAATATCACCGAGGAATAAACATAATATATTTGTAATGAATTAAAAGTTTTCGTCAAAGTTTAATATGTGAAACATCCTTTTTTTCCTTACAGCGGAGGTAGTATTTGGACTTTTTGTTCGACTGAAACACATCAAGGTACATAAAATGGTAATAAATTGTGCTATCAGCTTTAAAACCATGGTTTCTTCTACCTGTAGGATACGAGCTCAAAGGGATCAATGACAAATGAATACCAAACTCATCACAAAGCTGGTTACAATAAATTCTTGTGTGTAATGAAAAAATTCCGATTAAAATTTTATTTGAAAAGTTGTCAAAGTTGTAAGATAAGTTTGATAACGCAAAATAATATTTCATATGCTTGTAATTATAGTTCTGTAAGTAACGTTAACTCGTCTAAAATATTTCTTGTGTTCTAATAATTAGGCTTTTAACCATTAGCATGTTGAAGACAATGAAAGTTCTATAAATAGAATTAATCACAGGTAAAAGTGTGATGTCCATTATTTCCTTAGTATGTAGCACTTCCAACTTGCAAAAATAAAATGTAATCATATATAAGCAACTGCTCTACAAAAAAGGGTTGTTAGCACTGAAAAAGTATGTTTGTATTATAATGGTTGTTCCTTTTAACAGTTGTTTCTAACAAAATTCAAGTTGTCCTAATGATGATCGACGGCAAGCAGGGGGGCACAGCAAGTCGTGCCATTAATGTAAATATAGTGAACTTTATGAGCTATAATTAACGGTGTCTGAATAATTTTAAATTCATAGTTTTGGCAGTGAGATGATAACGCATTTGAATGTCACTATAGATTGTCGTTCAAAGTCACCTAAAAAGAGGAAAGTCGAAGAAATGGCATCGTTGATTACATTTTCTAACATATAGAAAGTTTATTGGGCCTAAAGATAGAAACAAATTGTTACGCTGAATAAATATCTGAGATGTAATGATGTGTTTCATTAGAATTCTATACACACATGCGATTGATCGAATAAGATTATGTTGTTAACGTTTCTTATAAAATATGTAAGCTTTACTTCGTTCAATACTGTTCATTAGCATTACGTTACGTAGGCTTCTGGGATTAAAATGGAACCGAGTAAATACTGAACTGTCTGTGGATTAACGACGTTAAACCTCCTCAAGACTCTGCAACAAAAAGAACCACCATCCCGCCTACCCAAAAGCCCATCGTATTATAAAATCGACCAGCCATTGGTCCACTAGCCTGGGCTTCACTAAAATTAAAATTGCCAAACAGAATTTTTGTGGTCTGCTCAGTTGTTATCTTTCCCTGTGGACCCAGAGATGCGTTGGTACACATGATGACATCTTTTAATGGAGACAGAGGTTGTTTGCAATGAAATATAA
Source organism: Holothuria glaberrima (assembly GCA_009936505.3). Classification (NCBI taxonomy): domain Eukaryota; kingdom Metazoa; phylum Echinodermata; class Holothuroidea; order Aspidochirotida; family Holothuriidae; genus Holothuria; species Holothuria glaberrima. The sequence continues at coordinate 22,305 of WURT03645824.1, read as the reverse complement.
ACGTACTGACATATACTTAATTTAAACCTTAAGACATCTAGTAAATAGAATGCCAGAACCCTCACCTCACATGCCTGTAAAAGGGGTTATTACCTACGAAATCTTTCATGGACCTTCTACAGACCCCTGGCTAAACATGGCATCTTTGAAAAGAGACCTTGGGGATCATGCGTGGCCTAGACGCGATTTGTCTAGGCTGTTGAAAAGTAGTCTGCACCACTGGGACTGGTAGAGGGATTGTCAAAGAAAAAAAAAACGAACCAGCTTCACTTACATGTTGATGTGTCATGTATACAGTACAAAACAATCGCAGAAGAAAGAAAATCCCCTTCCCTACACAAGTCAGAAAAAAAACTTTTCCAATTCAGGAACAATCTTCTAATTGGTTCACACTTATGCTGCAAACCAATGTTACCAAATTAAATCTATAATTTACTTCATTAGGCATGCACAGTTCGAGTGAAAAAGTTAAGATTCCTACCGCTAGTTAACACAAAAGTAACAATGCAGAAATGGAAAAATAATAAGTGGAAGTGTGTAAAAGATTCGTTATGAGTTGGTTGCAACTTCCAGGGCAACGCCTCTTGTCACGTCCGTAGAAGGAAACAAACCTTTTAAGATGCTACAGGTACTTTCTCGCTTTGTACAAAAAGTGGAAAAAATCACTGCATCCGGGAGTTAGGCACGGTATTTGCTATACGATGAAAATGTTTCTCTTCGCATACAAACATGCAACATTACAATTGTAAACGCTGCAACACATTAACATTTTAAAAGCTGACGAAAACTGTTGATACTTGGCTGCTGGCTTAAAACTTACTTAAATAAACAGCCTACAATCAAACGACAGATAAATGAACAAGTTCTTTCTCCAAAAATTAACAAAACCCAAAAAACCAAAAAACTTACAAAGGCGAAGTCCTTTACAAAGTGCAAGCTAATACCAATAAATGTACTTACTAAAGAGAAATTAACTATGTGTCAATTTCCATATTCGACAATATCTAAATGTGAATGTGAAGGTAAGAGCATTGACCAAAAAGAACTATTACAAACTCATTTATGCCAATGAAACTGTATGGCCTGGGGCTGGCATATATCAATGAAATAGAAAAAAGCTGAACACACGATGTATGTCACATTAAAAAGGGAATGAATAGGTGTAACAGCTTTACATGGAAACACCATCCACATTCTTTATTGACCTGTGCTGATTTTAAATTACTCTTGACCACAAGATAATGTGTCTGAGCTGTTTGGTTTACTTTATTAACAGCTTATTAGTGATCTGCTTGAATCACCATTTATTTACCAGTCAGATTAGAGGAAGAAAATAGTGGCCCAAGTTTATTTTCAAACATCTTTGAAATCATACAGATCTTCCCTTCTTTCCCTCACAAGTATCTTTCATAATGTTTTTGTATATAAACATTGTCTTTTTAAGGGTAACCAAGGAGTCCATGTGTATGAATTTACCAAAATAGTAACAAACATATTGTTGCATTATTCATATTTGCCATTCCTGAATTAAGATGAAGGGCTACACCAATTCAATTTGGGGGTTGTATTTTCTCTTAAATGTTATTGTTTGAATTTATGTCAAAGAAATTGTAGTCGCTAATTGTTGATAAATGTACGGTAATATTTTGGAAAAGGGGGTGGGTAAAAAATCCTCCCAACAAACAATTGTTGGGATGATAGATATCACTGAAGTAATAGAAGACGTACTTTATCAAGGGTCCGAAATAATACCAGGTGAGCTTAATTGTAGCCCCAAGAAAATCTGTTTGAAATTATTACACCTTATCACTTTGTATTTGAAAATGAGCTTAACGTTATATAACTGAAAGCACTCTTTCTGTCACAGCAAAGAATTGCTTTGGGAGTAACACGAATGGATATTTGAAATCAAATGCTTAATAGCGTAACGTGACATCGTTTGAAGCAGCTTCAGATTCAGACATGTTTTTGGGGCTAGCGCAGAATAGTACTTATCGAATGAAAACACACAAGCGTCATCGGCGAGAGTCGACACGTTTGAAAAAGGCACAAGGGTCATTAGCCAAGAGTCGAGACGTTTGAAACAGCCTTTTTTATTACCCATAATAAAAACTTAAGTGGCTCTACTGCTATAGCATCAAATTACAAATGGTAAACAAAACAGAATGCCTTCTGTTATGCAAGCCAGTTGATAAAAAAAATCATGCTAAATATATAACAATAATGTCGGTTTTTTCTGCACACAGAATTATCAACAAGTGGTTTAAAGGATTTTAACGGACAGGAGAAAGCCCTACAAACAGATTCAGTTCTAGAGACATATTTTAATAATCTTTATAAGTGGTACAGCGTGGATTGTAAGGACTGTGCGCGAAGCGTATCGAAATTTGGGGAAATATTTCATTGCCCAAAGGAAAAACTGCATGCGGGCTCAGTCAGGAGTGGTGCTTGGATTTGCCGACACGAGGACCAAGCGCCCTGATTGATAGCCAGCCACTCTTAGTCCCGACAGATGCAATGGGTTGCCGAGAGGATGCCAAGCTCGAAGTGTGAGGCACGCTAAGGGCGCCGAAAAAATGGGGTTATAATGAACAAAATTCGTATGTTTGTTTATATTAAGAAAAGTAAGAAAATACTGGGCTTTTTTTTTAAGAATCTGCCCTACTTAAGAGCAAATTAAGAAGTTTGATGGGATGACAGCAAGGTCGTGGTGAGGGATTACAATTATGTATCTTACCCATGAAGGCTCCCCAACGTAATTGAAATATCATTTTTCCTAAAAAAATGCTCGCCACTATGGTGAGGCTTAAGAAAGAATCTTCCAAACGATAGGAAAAAGAGATTAGAACTTCGCAGCGATACATTTTCGTGTTTCTCTAGAATCACGACTTCACGCAAGAACAATGTTTTTAGAATATTTAACCTTGAATAAATCCAATATTTTTGAAATGGCGAGGAAGATAGAACTGAAGATGAAAGCGCGCGTAGAGCATGAAATGTTTCCAAGTTATAGAAAGAGTTGTTACAAAACTTACTGCCTACGGGCCTGATAACAAGACATGTGGAGTAATTTTAGAGCATATGTATTTTTTCACCACTACTAGCCTATATAAAATTTTGCGAAATTGCTTGGGGGCTAGAAAAAATGTTGGAGGGCTAAGTCCCCCTATTCGCCCGTAAAACCACCTCTGCCTACAAAGTAGTCTTAAGTTTTTTTCGTAAACTGTGGGCGAATGATAGTGAGAGTTTTTATAACTTGCGATGTGACCTTTCCTTAACTAAAATCGGAAGAGATATATAATTTGCTTATTGTTAGGAAAACATTGCATCCTTTTTCCAATAGCAGTTTCCAATGGTTTTCTACGAAAAGCTAATTGTTTGATGGGTTTTTTTCTCTCCGGTATAAAACTACAACTTTTCTTGAACTTTAGTACTGTTTTTTTAATTTTAGTGAATACAGCTAGGAGTCGGCAATTAAACCAACAATAAAGCTATTCAAAAACCCAGGGGGTAATACAGCACGGGTGGATGATTTTGGCAGGAATATCTTTAAAACCAGCAGCGAGCTTGTCCAACTTTAAAAAAGCAATGAGCCAACGTTCTAATATTGGTTCACCCCTTTTCCGTACCTGACGTGCCAGTGGCACACAAATCGAGTAAGCATTTTTAAAAAATTCTAGCTTTGTCAAGCAACATCTTACAGACTTTGGTTAACTATCACAAAAAAGCCAACAAAAAGATTTATCGAATCTTTTTTTTTTTTTAATGGGTTGTTATTTGATATTTTGCCCCAAAATATCACAAACGTGATTGTTTACATGACAAATCGTCCAAAATTTAAAAAAAATGGTCAAAATGACGTAATTTCAGGCACTTAGAAAACCCCCACCCTACTAATTTTTTTCTGAATGCCTTAGAACTTAAACAAACACCATAAGAGATGAATAAATGACGAGGGTATGGATTTTAGAGATATTTCAGGTAAAATTTTCAAAAATAGCCTCATTAAAAATTATAAGTCAACAACGATAAGTCTGATTTGTTTCTTTCAAACGCCAATGGGTTTTTTTACAAAAAATCAGTATAAATCTCAACCAAAACATATGAAAAAAATGTCAAGAGAAGGGTGAGTTAGAGGGGTTTGAAAGTAGTAAACATATCCAAGATTGAAAAATGCGTAAAATTTTGTCCAAAATGTACATTTCTAGCCCCAAAATCCCCTCCAAATATAAAAAATTACAACCCACAACCACCCCACACTCTTTTTCTTTCTCCGAAATGTCCATTACGAGCTATCTCACAAAGCCAATTCAGTCTATTCATTGATCAAAAGCTTTTCACGTGGCTCTCACGTTTTACTATGAACTGTGCACAGTATATATGTGCACAGATTGTGTACAGTGTGTACTGTATACAGTGTGATCTCGGATTTTCAAAGGTAAACAAAAAGTAAACAAAAAGTAAAATAGGCATATCTTTCTCATTTTTGGTCTAATTCCCTCGAATTTGGTATCAACTGAAAGAAAAAACTATGCTTAACAATCCTTTGAACCATAAATGCAAAAACTTGCTTATGACGTCATCTCGTTTGCAAATTTGTAAAAACAGTATGACGTCATCAAATTTGAATATTTGCATACGTAATGTCGATAACAATGTAATAAATAAAAATAAAAACTTCTTTCGAATTCTCCATCTGTGATCTTTACAATGATATAAAGTTCTTGCCACATAATATTTTTCTTACTTAGCAAAGAATTGGTGAAATTATTCATTTTTTTTTTTGGAAAAAAAGTGTACGGAAAAGTAAACAGAGACGGCGAAAAGGGGAATGAGTGGTATTCCCGGCCATCAAGATAATGTAGTTAATCAACAGGAAAGAAAATCTGGGGACGTAGTCACTTACTGATAGAAGAAAAGCCATCAAAGAAATAATCAATAATAGTTGCATTGTCAGAATAAACGTTATATTTGGACGGAGCTGATATGAAGAAAGATACAGGAATGTTTTACGCTTGCCTGAGGTAGTTGATGTTTTCCAAGCTTACGTGAACAGACGTTTCCGTGCAGTTAAGGTGTAATGGTAGCTGGAGGATCATGTGCGTCTTCATGCGCCGCATAGCATATATTGGCCCACGGCGATGAGTCGTAAAATTTGCCTTTTTTATTAAAGTGAGGGTAGACGGTGCCACTATCTGATATTACCATAGTCTGTGAACCTTGCCCATTTTTTTAAAAAAAGTCGCGAAATCATGGTGGGTGATTTAATGAGAAAGATAAAAAGGCTTGATAAGGAGGCCGGGCTTGAATTTTAAATGTTTTGGTTCTTATGACCAAGCTAGACCGGTTTCTATTGTCATGCTAATATGTTATATAGGGCGAAACTTCATTAGTAGAGGAACCGCCGTCGTGCCTGGTTTAATTTTTATATAAAATGCCTTGCATAAGACCATATATGAAAGTAACGTTAGAGTAAACCGCTTTTCTGAGTTTTTAATTACATCAAGCCTTACGGTAATATATTTAGGCATTATTCCTATACAGTATATCCTTTTATGGACATGTATAGGAGGAGGGGTTTGTCGAAACCGTTTAAAGTCTATAGTAACATGAATGCTAATTTTTATTTGTTAGCAGCTGGTTCGTGGACAACATTTTCAGATTTTGCTCCTTTTATTTTTATTTTGGGAGTGATGGTGAGAACAACTTGTGTTTCTCAGGCTTACAAACTGTAAGTACGTTACTCAACTGTAATATTCGTTATGGATATTTGCACTCCAAGAGGTTTTATATTGACGTACTTTAGAAGGTCGTTCGCCGTTCCGTGGGTTATGGGCGTTTAGGCGACTACGTATAGTCCCCCTTCGGAAGAGACAAGGGATCAAGTGGAGGCTATTAATGAACTTTATCTATCTAGTGAGCCTGCATCTTTTGTAACATAGACCAAGGGTTTCCAAAATTTTTGACTAGACATTGCTTGTTTGTAATAAACAGTTTATCACCATGTACAGTCTTTGTAGACTGGGTAAGGCGGTTTTGCGCAACGAAACTGACTGGACAGTAAGAAGGTTAGATCTTTCGTCTTTTAGACGTGATGGAGAATAACTTCGATTTTGTTAGCAATTTCTCCGTAAAAAAGGCCACTAAGATTTAATCTCAAGTCAGTGTGTGCTAGTTTTTAGCGTTCTCTTCGACTTTCCCCTTAAGAATTCTCAGTGTATCTAACGTACGTCCCAATATAGTTTGACACCTGTTCCATGGAATAATTTCCAAAATAAAATCGATATTTATGCTAGAATCTTTCAAGGTTTATCTTTGTCGAGATACCAACCAGCGAAAATTACAAATTATGAAGAAACATTATTTTGCAGGCTGTTAGCTTCCGTATTGTAAACAAGGAAAATAAATACAATAAAGATAGTGAATAAACCTGTGGAAATATTTTCTGGTTAGGAAACGTGCTCGGAAGCCTGTATCTCCTGTAAATCCAGTTTAAATTCTTTATCTAGCAATATTGGGAGGCCACAAATGTGAGCGTAAAACTTTCCGGAAAGAATACTTTAAGCAATTTTAGTTGTCCTTAAAATATAATTATATCAATGGAAGTAGCATACGTGTTACTTATTCTAGATGTAAAATTAACCATAAGCAATAACTTACTTGTTTAGTCCTATTTTTGGCATAAACTGATTATTTATATTCTTCTATTAGCCTACGTATATCTTAATGACGGAGCCCAAACTCCAAATCAAGGCTTCCATAACAAAGTCTGTGAATCGGAATACTGTGTGTTGGGCGGTCATTACACTGAAATGACATTTTCAGTATTGACAGCAAGGAATAGTTTTTGATATCTGTCATTAATGATCCTATTAATCTGACTCTGTGTTTCTTTAAAGATTAACTACACTAAGCCAATTGCCAGATAAATCGTTAGTCTCCATTTGAATCTGCAGCAGTGTTTCAACGTTTCTCGTGCAAACCATTTGTATTCTGGAATGGCTGCTTGTCAGGTTAGCAGGAGTGATATTTAACACATTGCATATATTTATATTTTTTGCAACAATGAAACGTACGGGCGTAAGCCTAGGCAATACTTACAATGCTGTTTGTAAGGTATTGTTTGCGTTGGTCACTATACACGCGTAAGTCTTATACAGCGGATTCCGCGCGTGGGCGCAGGTTCCTTTACAATCTTTGAAATCTTATCAAACGTTGAAACCCATTAGGAGTTGATGAAACAACAGAATGTAAAGCTGCAATAAAATGTTTCCTTCTCATCACGTCAATGAAAGGTATGTGATACCACCAGTATCCTAAACTCTCCGTTATTACCACAAGATACAAACCGGAAGATGGATACACTGCTTTTTATCCTTGATTGATACTTTGTCAGTCATATTTATGTTTTGTCATTTTCAGAAACCCCTAAACAACAAAATAAAAGTTACAACCCTTACAAAATTCCCAGCATAATTCCTGTATAAATCCCGTAGGAAATGTCTATTTCCTGTAGGAATTAAGCCATTTCCAGTAAGAATGATATAATTCCTGTAGGAATTACAATTTTCCTAAATAGGAATTTGCTATTTCCTACGTAGGAAAGACCAATACCTGTAGGAATTTGCTATTTCATGTAGGAATTGTACAGGAATTTCAAATTTTCTACATAGGAACTTGCTACTTTTCTACGTAGGAAAGTCTCACCAATTCCTGTATAGAATTAAGAGTGTATTCCCAACATACTGTCTATTGCATGCAGCTGATGAAAGAAGGGAAGTCCTTTGTGACTGCTCAGTAAAGACTATTGTGTAACAGCAAAGGACTTTTGAAAAGTTTCCTCTGTAGGTGCCGTATGCTGTGTGAAGCCATGGATTTGACTTGTATGTGTGTACTTTAGCAGTGTGGTGCATTGCATCAGTGTAGTAACAGACTCCATGGCAGTAGCAGTATGGTGCAGGTTACTTTGTACAGTAGTTGAAAGGAAGGTTGTGCATTGGACACTCAAGTGGAGGAAATATTGGTGCAGAACAGCTCATCAGGACTCTGCAGAATCCAAAAAGTTTCATGGAACTATTTGATTCTCTGTCATTTTATTTCTTTTGGATTTACTATACAGACAGAATCCAAAATTTTGACTAGAGTGACCCACTTGTAGCTTAAATTTTCTTTGGACTACATTTTTTATCAGTTAAACTTATACTGAAGCATGCATGTTACACATTGTCCGGCTATGCAGTAATTTTAAACTGCAGTACACAAGTGAATGCATGTATGCAACTTCTGAATGTGCTAGCGAATACCCTTCAAGAGAGGAACATGTTCATCTTTTCTCAGCAAAGTGGATGTTAGTTGTAGAGCTGTAAGTCATTTCTAAAAGAAGCAACATAAAAGCTAAAAACAATTAACAATTAACCATGCAGACATGCATTTTTCGTCTTGTATCTTCTACTCAATGGACTTATTTAAGCATACCACTTGCTTCTTCAAAGAATGAGTGACCTCTTTTAGTGCTTTAAAGTTACAAAGCCATGGCACCATATGCACAGGACTCCAACAGTCAGTGCATGCTCATGGCCACTAATAGATGATGATGAAAATTAAGTCCCCCTCACAAAATAGAAAAGTCCCATGTGGGAAGCGATTTCCTACGTAGGAAAGTAATTTCCTACGTGCCCAAAATCCTACATAAATTCCACATACTGATTTCCTGTAGGAAATATGTTGGGAATTTTTGTAAGGGAACTATTTCTGGCGCACTTTTAACGTATTAACACGGAAGTAACAATTTGTATATATGCAATTGTATCGTGATAAGTGTTAATCGACATTTAAATATTTTCCATTAGTCCCCCATTCGACCTTTCATATTTGGGTCGAACACTTCACGGGGTCAGTATGTTTAAATCCTATCGACGATAACGATCTTTGCATCTTCTGCAGTTCATTTAGTTTGTAATTATGCAGTGTTTATATATGACAGAAAGATCTAATATTGTGATATACTTTCGCAATTCTTTAAAGATGTTATATGTTTAACGAATGTAAGGCATATTTTTGTGGAGAAATTTCCTACAGGAAACCATTTTGTGCAAGACAGTTCTCCATGCAGGCAGTCAAAATTGTTTCCACAACGCTGTCGAACGTTGAATAAGTTTCACAGTGATATGAATAAAGCTATGGCCTCTGAACACTTCAGAATAATGAAGCAACTTGTTTATCAAGAGGTGAATAATGGATTCCGAAAGTAAAACAGTAAAAACATATTTAAATTTGTTTTTACAACATGGCTACACTTTATTCAGTTCACGTGAATATATGGCCTATTAATACGAAACAGCTTATACGATGTTCATCAAAATACAACATGAAACAAGAAATTCAGAACAAACAGAAAGTGATGATTTATTCTAACATAAATGGTTAGGTTGAAACATTAATTGTTTATAGAACGATTTGAGAAATACCATCAGATCGGAGTTCTGAAAAGTTTCACCAAGACAATGCACGTGTCGCAATTATACTCCGTCACTCTATGAAGTTGAAGTTCATAAAGTTGAAGTTTTTTTTTTAAATTTTCATGCGGAGAGAAGTCCTACAGTTGGATTTGAATCCAATTTGGTGAAGAACACTTCGAATAAAAGGTAGGTACCCAGTGAAAATGGTACGATGAATTAATGCTTTGGAGGATTTCTTCCAAAATCTTTGAAACTTGTCCTGGCATTAAAAATGATATTAGACAGTTTTATATTCCAGTATTGCTGCCTGGGCTATTCCATTATAGAAGAGGAACCAAAATCCCCATTTCAAGGTTTCTTTGTGATATCAACTAAATTCGTCCCCCAGCAGAAGGCGACAATACTTGAGACCAGTAATAAATCCCATTTCAAGTGAAACAGTCGGCTCAATGAAACATCCTTTTCTTCTTAATCTTGAAAAGTCTACCAAAAGCAATAATTTTTCCGGCTACCGAAATCGTCCAAAAGGGGTAAGACGAATTTGGAAGATGAAAAAGCGTCGTCCAAAATCATCCAAAATCGTCCTATTTTTCACGTGGTGGAAATTTATTTATTGACGTGGTAGAAATTTGTTTATTGACCATTGACCAGTGCTAAAGCAGTTACTGCTTATTTTAATAGTTTTAGTTACTTGTGCTTTGCTCTTCACAAAAAAAAAAATCAAACCAAGGAAGAAGCATGTTTTAATGAGATGTGCGCTATAATGTCTTTCAATTAATATTACAAGCTTGCATTATTCTAGGAAACTGATTTGCATTGATAAGATTGGTGCGTCATTAGTACAATTTTACACAAAAGCGTAGTAATGATTTGTTCGTTCCTGTTCCCTCGTCTCTGTCTGTCTACTCTATTTCCACTTTATTTTCTGCATTGGTTTTATTACTTGTTGTGACTGGTAGAATTAATCCAAATTCAAATAAGTATCCGGATCTTGTGTGAATGACTTGACGAAATAAGGTGTTATCTGATACAGTGTAGTAAAGATCAGTTTGTAAAAGAAAATTTGGCCATTTTTCACATCTTTCCCCTGTCTGTCTACTTAATTTTCACTTTTTTATTTGCGCTCGTTTCATGTAGTAACAGTTTGTTTATTTCTCGCCTGGTGGCTCTTTCCTTCTGTTTATGCCTTTTCAGTTCTCTATTCAGATTGTTATCTACTTTACTCAGTAATTAAAGGGTACAGTGTAGTGCAAGGTAGGAAACAGAAAGTATTCTGTAGTCTGTGCAATACATCATGCACACATTTACGCATTACTAAGTTTATCTGCAGTCCCGAAAAGGCGGTGTTGTTTAAAGTAGATTATTTTCCATGCTAAAGCATAATTAAAGTTATGTTACTTTTGGCAAGAAAATTCAGACTGCCCCAAACTATCCCCATTTCAATATGCTTGTTTCATAACATTAAACGGCAAATCAACTCATCCCAGACAGTTCCAACATTCCCAACTAAACCACGTATGGCCCTACCGACCCCAGCCCAAAATAAACTCCTTGTGTGGGCACAGACCTAGTTTATTGGGTAAGAGCATTGAGGTGACCACACGAGGCCATGGTGTGTAATCGGAACACTCCCTGTATATGCTGTGTATTGTGAGCTAGTCTGTATCTTTTAAATTTGTTATCAATCTGAATTGAGACTTTTTCTTTTCTCCAACCAAAAATGTAGTTAGGTGCCATAGGTGAACGTTTTAGGTCTGTTGTAACACTTGTTTTTAAAAAAAATTGTTTTAACCTTGTGCTAACCGTCAGATTGAAATTTTTGGATACAAAACCAAAGACTCGCAAAATTACGAGAAGAGATTTCTCACACATCCTGATTACCATACCGCATAACGTTAACCAACGAACTCAAAGCTGCAAAGGTTGAAATAATTCAGAGGGACTGCAAAATATTATTTACCTTTCAGACGGTGAAGTTCGTAAACGGATGACAGACTTTCCATCCTCAATCCAAAATAACACTAACGATATTTAAAAAACGTTGATTGCGAGTCAAAACTTCCTACTGCTCGGAAACCCCTATACAGCGAGGCTTACTCCTAGTGTGGAGATACGTGGTCACAGAGTGGGTGCAGTTACCAGAGATTTAATGTCTCTCCGTTACACCTATGTATCCTTTTGCCCACTGGCCCAGATCTTTGTGTATGATATTTTTAAGGACTACATCGAAACACGCTTTACGTCTTAACGAGTAAAGGTTGAAGGAAGAACACTTACTTTTCTTAGATGGTGCCCAGGTGTCAAACAATGCTATTATTTGCACCTTTGAAATATTTAACGAGATACACATGTCCTTAGTTGTCCATTTATCTGTTAATACATGATGTAACATATTAAGGACACAATTTTGGATAAATAAGCGCATTGCAATTAATTTACTAACTGCATTAACCATATTAACCTTACAGCATACGAAATATGGACATTCTTTGCTTTGATCCCAACTGTTGGATGAAAAGATAACAAAGTAGAAACCTCATCAAGTCGAATGATCGGTGACAGAAATGTTTGAGGTTAGCAAAGGTCATAGACAAGAATTTTTCGTATTTGCAGACAGATGTTGCAATAAGAAGGAACATTTGGATTTCGTGTTCATGTAATAATGTAAAAGAATGTGGAAAAGTTGATGTTTTCATTTATAAACATAGTTTCTCCCAAAATATTCCGATACAACTGCCCATCTATCGACACAGTTTAGAGTCAAACACAAACAACAGGAAAAGTTATATAATGTTGAAACACAACTACAGCCTTGTTCACTTAATGAAAGGCCCTAACTTCTGGCTGGAAAAAGGGCATACTTTAAAGGTGCCTAGAAAGCTCATTACCCTAGTCTCCTTTATCTTCCTTGAGAAGAGAAAAGTTTGTTTTATTGAAATGTTTAGGAACAAGAGGTATCTATTACATTCGGTGTGGAAAAAGTATTACCTTCTTGGAAACTTTTAAAAGGTTATAGACAAGAAGGCAAGGCAGGTTGGCAATAATGTTTGAAGGAAAAAGGCATACAGGTTATGAATGGAAATGCGTTCCAATACAGCTCTAATCATGGATGCTGTAAACATTAATGGTTGACTTCTGCAGGATTATGCATATCTTGACAGGACACAACTGCTGGATTCTTAGCCAGAAAACTAGGACACGTATTCCTATCTTTTACCCTATGCATTAACAAACACACTTCAGGGCCGTCGAGGGATAATTCTAAGAATATGGAATTAATTCAGTTGTAGAAGTATACAGAAGAAAGCCCAAAGGTTGTGTGATTACTCTCTCAAATGAAATGCTTCGTTGCACTGAGGTTTAACCCTTAAATTTACCAATCGTAACACATCACTTTTTCAAGGCATTAACAAGTTGATCTCTGTTGAACCCATATAACCTTTGAACCCCACCAAAAGTTGAATAACAGTAACGTTAAGAAAATCGAAAGTCTCTTGAGGGGATGGGAAGTTAACTCGGATCGTCTCCGTTAAAAAGAAAAAAAAAAAAAACACTGAGCGCTTAACCCAATACCGTCAACAACTTCGTTATACGTAGGCTATTTCTCTCCATGGTAAAGTCAGAGCAACCTTTACACGTGATAACAATAATTTTATTAACACAAGAGTTACCAATGAAGGTTATGCTTTTGAAAAAAAATGTATGTCGTGCTCTAAAACTGTTTTATTTGAAATGGTACAAAGGTTCAATGATAACTTTCGTTGGTTGTCACAAAGCACAATAATGAGATACAGCCCACTGTCTTTTCGAGATACCATTCACTGTCTATGTAGTTAACGAAGTTTCATAGTTTTACCCCTAGTAACCTCAGATAGCTTTTTACCTCCAATGAAACCTATTTACTTCTAAGTATGTGAAGCACCTAACATTCCTGCCTCCATAGGCTTTTGTAAGGTTTTCGGGATTTGAACTCTGGTGACCTCTAATGATCTCTGCCCCATTGAAGCCTATAGGGTACTTCTTCTCAACATGATAAATCAATTTATCAAATTAGAAAAGTGTCCATCATTACTATCCTGAAGTGATGCTTTTACAAGCAATTTTTTGAACTCCGTATTTTCTCCTCTGCTGACCTTGGAAGAACCTTTTACCTCTTCCAAAACGATACGGTCCATTTTTCGACTATAAAAAGTCCACATTCCAAGTGCCAAAAGTATTCGGTTCTATGAACTCTGACAACCTCACTTAACATTTGACCATTACCAAAAACAAAAGAAATTATCTTCCTTTTAATTTGGTAAGTCTGTATGCAAATTGTGAAAAGTATCCATTACTGCTATTTTACGATAACGTGTTTTCAAGCTAGGCATTACAAACACCCATAGACTTACATGCACACGCATATACACACGCATACACTAGCCAGTATCAATACATGGATTTTTCGTCTTCTTCATAGAAGAAAAATTACCAAGTTGGTGCTAGCATATTCTCAGACTACGTTGCTTTGTTCTCATATGATCTTTGATGAAGTGAATTTTGTTGCTGAAGCAAAATTATCCTTTGCCATCTTTTATTTTACTAACAGATTATCTTTTTAAACAAATGTATTTTTACATTATAAAACTTCTAATATTAGTTTCAAATATCAGTATTATCAGCCTTACGGAATAAGGTATCTTATACACTCTGCATCACCAATGACGTCCCCGTTTCTTCATTTCAACCTGTGGTAATGCAGGTTGATTACTGCTTCTGTAGGACTATCTGTGGGTATTGATGAAAACAATGGCGGGGTTGTTTATACGTGATGCGCTTTTGAAGTGTGGCTGTACTGAAAGATCGTAGTTATCAGTGAATAATTGATTCTTTAAATCTGACTGTAAAGCAATGGTGTCAATCAAATGTAAATACATCATCACTAAAAGTTGGTTTCCATTTTTAAATACACGTAACAAACATCCACTATGACGACGTACCAGATTGTCGATTGCAAAACTTGGTACGTTGTATTTCTATGGTTGTTGTACTTATAGAACCTTGCCAGGCCATAATAATTTGCATAAAAACCTGTTATGTTGCTGATTATCTGAAATAAAAAGAAAGATTGCATTAATTATTTTTCATAGCAAAGGTGAGATTGCATAAGGTTTTATCTTTCATATCGATATTTTTTCAAACTTTCTTCTTCCATTTTTGGCTGAACCATTATCTTAACGTTTTCTGTGAAAATGGGGACATAAGGCATCGACCCCTTTCCTTCACTTTGCTTCTTTTGTTTGACGCTTCTGTTGTTTGTTCCACGTTCTCCAACCTGCTCTGCTCTCTCTCTTTATATGTCATTATTCCTTGTTCACTCACTCTACATATATGTTAAAGGGAGAAGGCAGTCCCCCAAGTTTATTTTTAAAACGTTTCTAAATCTCACAAATCCCCTCCTACTTCTCTCACAAGTATTTTTATAATGTTCCTGTGTAAAATCATTGAATATTGAGGGTAAACCAATCAGTTATTCTGCGTGAATTTAGAAATGAAGTAACAAAAATGTTGTCACATGATTGAAAGAAGCCATTCCTGAACTAATACTTCAAATTGAGGGGCTGCATTTTCCCTTTAAACAAATTTACAGTAACTACCAGTTTATAGGATAATCCTACCAATTTTGAAATTCAATCTGAAGATTGCTTTTCACAGAAATACAGTGAGTACTTTTCCGTATAAATTTAGCATAAATTTAGGAACTACTAAGTAACAAAATATTATTACATGATTGATAGGAGCCATTCCTGAACTAGTGTGCCAGGGTACACTACTTCAAATAAAGGGGGGGGGGCTACATTTTGCCTTAAAAAGCTTTTTGTTTTGTTATCTCTGATCGAACTACGTTGGGACAAAAGTGGGTTATGCTGGCAAAGCTCTGCTTTAGTCTCTTAGTATTCTATTGGTATACTGTAAGAAAAGAAAATTTAATGAAGATTCATATAAGAATGTTCGTTTCATTGTCTGCTGCCCCAGGATAATGGTGCAAACGTCCATCCAAGAATGCATACCTAACTGGTCCGGTAGAAATATATCAGAATTACATTTTGTACAAGTGTTTGTCCTGCTAGACTACCCTTACAAGATCCGCCCTATACTTAAATATTTCCCTGTCGTTTGTACCGATATGATCCTCTAACAAGTATCCATATGGCACCTTTGTACTTAAACTGCTTATTTCACTTGGAGTAAGGACGAAGTCTAGGTACTCTTCATTTTTATTTGTAGTAGATGTTAACGTGCAGATATAGCACAACAGTCAATCCTGTGATTAATGGAAGAAAGTTATATAATGAACGGGGATTGTGATGTTTCATATGGAAGGTAAGGGGCTAGCCTAGCTAAGATTGTTTTCATATATCCCTACTTTCTTTATTCGCTGTGTATATTATTTGATGTTAGCACGTTTTATTAGTTAGTCTCTCCCAAAAGAGACTTAGGACAAAACTGATACTTTTTTTTTAGTGTTTCCCATGAAAGGAATTCGTTACCTGATACAATAACGAAACCTATTGGCTCTGAACTTTTCGCCGTCCTATGTAACGTAGGAGTAATTGAAAAAAAGTTGTTTTCTTAACCCGATTATGCTTCCACATTTGCTTAAATGTTGTGTTTTGGTTATAGTTTTTTAAATCTCAAAAGGAAAATGAAACATGGTGTGCTATTGAGTTAAATTTATCCATGAAAGATTCTGCTACGTGTATCACTTACAACAAAATAAAAACCATCACGTAATTATTATATGCTACAACTATTTATGGATGGTATCTAAGAATATTTACAAACTAAGTACAAAGAGAATCTAATTTTAGTAAATCTGTTCAACCCTTAAATACTCGTAAAGATGCCACATGATTCTTTTCCAAAGGAATTACGGCTTATGTTTCAGCAAAAGAATTCAAAATTGTAACAGCTATTGTAACAGCTATGTTTATATTGTTAATCCCAAATACTCCACTTTGATAGAATTTGGTCAATGTAAAGATGTATTCCGAAATAGTTGGCTGTATTAGTTACGTCCGTCTATCTCTTCCAATATTGCTTAACATGTTTATAAAATTATGTTCAGCCTAATGTTTTGTTTAATACAAAGGCTATTGATAATTTTTTTCATCATAATAACGTTGACAATGATGTAAAGAATGAGCTATAGGTGAAAACTTCTTCTTTCGGAAACTACACTTTCAATTGATACGTGCTACTATCGAGACAAATGAAAACCAAAAACAAACAATTGCAACAATTGAAGTCACTAGTATTCAATATCATCAAGTACCTATTCAGGGCATTAAAGATCTAATGTTCGTTTTGAGAATGCAAAAAGTACAATCTTATAAAATGCATTTTTTTTGTTTTGGCTTACTTTTTTTTGTTACACAATACCTACACAAAAGATTATTTCCCCTGTATGGAAATCGACAAGACTCTAAAGCAATTTCGAGGCTTTCAATTGTTCTATGGGTGTTGTGGCATAAGAATCGAAGTACTCTTTTGAGTATTGTTTGCAAAAATGGAAACCAAAGTTATTTTGGTAAATTATTGCAATTTATATAAGCTGAGTTTGTATCAAGGAGCGTTACAAATGAGATCAATAAGGCATTACTTATTACCCATATCCGGACAATAACTGATGGGAAGATTAAACATAACCATTTGAAACTTACCTGATGCTAACTGGCATTTTTTTGAAAAATTAGGGAAGGTTTTAACACTTTCTGACAGTAAGAATCATCTTCGTACAAAATGTGTCTAAAAGTAGAAAGCTTTGAGGAAGTTAGAACTCAAAGAGATCTTCTCTTCCATTACAAAAGTGACATCTAGTCAAGTGAAAGGGCTGTTAGACCACATTAAACTTGCTTATGTAACAATCCAGGCTTTTCATGAACAAAAGTAGAGCAAGGATGAACAAGGTAGACCTTCTTCTGTTCAGTTTCAAGCAAGATGTTACACGGAAAATCAAAGACTAGGAATGACCTCTTCAATCGCGTTACAACTGTATTATGAAACAGTTTGGTACAGTTTGTACCACAGCATCTTTACTTTCCCTCGTAAAATAGTTACAACTTTAATTTTTAATTTACTAGCATACTCGAAGATAAGTTCAAACACATTTTATTTCATGACAACACTGAACAATATTGTCTAAATACACAAATAAAAAAGTCGCCCGTTCTTTTGTTCTGACATACGAGAGCTTTGTCAGTACCCTCTTACCTTCAGTTCGTGTTCTGTTAAGGGATTGGAAACAATAAGAACAGTTTTTATGTTAGTTACATGGAAATGTCGACTACTTTCATACTTGCAAATCCTTCGGCAAAAGACTTACCCCCTCAGTCCATTTATTTCTTCAAATACAACTCTCATTATGGAAACGGGCTCCGTGTTGAGAAAAGTCAGATACAGGCGAGGGAGCTACGGATGTGGCTGCTATGGAGTAGAAGATACTGAATGATGGAATATTTTTGATTTCGGATTTCTGACTTGTCGTCCCAAAGGGTACACAAATTTAACTTGGTAAAAAATACCACGTTGGTTACCTAGAACAGCCGCACCTAGGACCGAGCTCTGTGGCTGTGATTGCTAATGTCAATAAAATTTTACTTCTTGACATATTTGATATCCTGACATTTGCCATTCCAGTGGATTGTTTAGCGAATAGTATCTTTTCAATTCCACATGAAAAGAAATAGTCTCCATCTCCCCCTCCCCCTCCCCCTCCCCCCGGTAACGCCAACGAGTGACGTTTTTTTCAGTCCCAGTCTATAAAATCTAGTTGACAGGGTGTATTGCTTTCATTAGGGCGTATTTGTATTGTGAAAGTGAAATATATCGTCATCTTGCCACCTATCAAGAGTAAGTACCGTCTTGAGAGGACTTTTAGGGATATGACATCCCTTCCAATCTTTTGAGAATGTAATAGAGCAATATATCGACGTATCACTTTGCATCAAGTGAAAGCAGCAAGTAACAAGAGGAAGTTTAATAACCGACGCGGTCCTATTCGTATTGCTTAAGCAATGAGGAAATAAATGACAACTGATACAAGCAAGCTAATAACTGCCATTAAATCGTGGGAATTCTTATGTTGAAGACGGCAGATCTCGTAAGTTATATTATGCCTAAACTTCGTGACACTTTAATAATAACTGTTTTGTCTTTTCACAGCCGAAGTAAGTAATACCTTGACTATGATCTACTTTTGAGACAATGTCAGAGCTTACTACGATCTACAGAAAAACAGCCATTTATTCGAATATATCAGTATCAGTGTTAAAACGTAAATCGATCATTTTGTAACATAAACCATACTTGCAGCTAGCAGAGTTTGCATAAAAAGCGATCGATTTGCAGATTGAAAGACAAGAGCTTTCTCAGTGCACGTTGTTTTAATAGCAGTGGCATTTGTGCAGTTTTAAGTTTTTGCTTCTTTACGTTGAAGCTCTAAGAAAAAAAAAAGAAAAAAAACTGAATGCTTAATGCCCTTCACTTGCCAAAACGGGCAACATTTTGGTTCATTCTTGAAAAACAATACACCGATATGGATTTTCAACTAACTCAATGATGTTTTTAAACAGGTACAAAATGGTTATTGGAAAAGGACCTCTCCTTGTCTTGGTTATATTCGCAATCTCTTTATTAATGGAAAATGAAGCAAAACGTAACATCAAAGCTGAAGGTAAAGTAAACTTAATCTAATTTAAAACTATTTTGTTTGTTGTACTTTGCTGTACTCTACTGTAAATGGAAGTCAGAAATCTTACTCCTCTGTACTCGTACAATGAACTAGGGAAATAAATATAAATAAAGACCGCAGTCTTTGACCTGCCTAAATCGTATAGACGAGGGGCACAAACTTAATTAATGTATAGCTTAGGACATTCAGATAAACAGACGGTTCCGGCAACTAATGCTAGTCTATACAAAAATCTATTTTTATTTTCGTACAAACCTAAATTTGTAAATAACCATTCAAAACGATAACCATTAAAACAAAGTAATGAAAGCCATTGCCTGAAATACGACGAATTGAATACCCCAAAAGATTGGGGGATCGACTTTGACGAACTTCATCCGGATAGCCAGTTTTAAGTGAATATTTTTCAGGGGAGAGGTGCATTCCATAACTTTCAATATTTGGCATTTTATTATACAACAAAGCATATAAGGAAGAGAATTTAAAATTGGTAATTGTATCGAAAAATATTAATTTTAGACACTCAGTAATTAATTAAATTCTGAGAAATAAAAAAGGTCATTGTCCCAAAGGGTTGCGAGATCAGCTGTAGATAGAATTCTCTCCATATGGAACATGAGCAAGTACTGTGAGTATATGTTTAAAGGTCTCAATCATTCAAGTAAGTTGCTCAATAAAATCCAAATGAGCAACTTTTCTAAAACAGGAATAAGCACAAACCTGAAGGGATTTTCCTTTTACTCTTTCAGATGCTTGCGGTTTTTACGGAGTATGTATTTGTAAAAGTAAGGACAAGAAAGAAGTCGTGAACTGTAATAACCGAAATCTGTCTACAATTCCGAATGGCATACCTGCAAATGTATCGGAATTGTAAGTTTTAACCCTTTTCTTTTGTTCGTGTGGTACGTCAATTTGTGTGGTTTAACAGGGCTGGTTAACATAGGAACTGCGTATTCTTGTTACTCAACAATATGGTAAAAATATACAGACTAGATAAGGTGCGTATCTCACATTTCAACACTTTTGTTAAAACATCTTCTAGACCGTGTCTCTATGCACTGTTTTTTCTACTACTTTGTATATATTTTGTACAGTTTGATGTAAAGGTTAACATGTTAAGCATGTAATCAATATGCGTTAGCAGGTAATTAACATGAATGGTTACACGGCTCGTTACACAAGTTTTTCATTGACACTAATGACGCTTTACCTATTACCTACGTACTATATGCCTATCACAGTAGTTAATATAATTTTGCATATTAGTTGCTGTTGTAACGTTTCATTTTAATGTAAATTATTAGTAGTACACACGATACAAACGTAAGTAAAACATTTTGCCAAAACTGTAAGATAGTCATGCTTTAAGGATCAGATTAAGTAGTCAATCATCCATCTGACATAGTACGAAATAAATTTTATTCATACAGCTATCATAATTTTCATTTTTAAATGAGAAATTTCAAAAGGACAGACTAAAGTTGGGGTGTTGTGGGGGAAACAGTTATGATAACACCCCTGCGGTCACCAATGTGTCCACTTGTTCACTTAGCTTGAAATGCAAAATTTCAAAGGGTGTACTTAAAACTGCAATTTAAGGTACAAATGTGTCACTCAAGATCTGTACTTACATTCTATGGGTACAGGTATGAAAGAACTTTTGTCATTCAGTCCACGCTACCCAAACTGCCATTCTCATAATCCGTCATCTTAAATCATGTATTGTTCATTTCCTCAGAGACTTGTCAAAGAACCGGCTAAAAAGCCTATCTGAACTATCTTTGCAAAATCCGAGCATACTAGAAAACCTGTAAGTTGCGGCATGTCTTTTATTATGAAACCTAGAACAATTCCACAAAATAGTTAAGTAAGGCTCTACAAAATTTGCTAGTTGTAAAAAAGTAAACACATGCACATCACAGTGTACGTAGATACATCTCTCGAAAAGAAGCCATGTAGTTGTTATCCAATAGCAACTTCATGACGAAACTGATTGTAGGTGGTATTCCTAGGCTAATTGTTTCATGGTTTAATCGCTACAATTTATCGACTAGTTACCCATGTTCATGTACTGTATATTGCACAGCTTTTAATGTTAAACGTTACATAATACATGGTATATGACAGCCGTTTGGATGTCTGTATAAGGTAGGACCCGTTTATTCTAGGGTAGCGTTTGTCGTGCAGGTTCCTAGAAGATGTAATACTGTTTTACAAAAGAAATGAACCTTGAGCTATAACATAAAAGAGTAGAATTATGTACCGGCTTTTTCAAAACTAAACTTCAGCACAAAGTTTATTTCCAAATTAATGAGCTACAATAATTAAAGTGATTTAGCTAAATTAATTTAAAACCTGGATCATATTTCACGTCGTGCCATAGCTATGTCTCTATCCATAAGCTTCCGAAATAGTACGTTTCAATTTTTAACACAGGGTCCTGAGCTTCAACCGCCTAACATTTATAGGGAAAGACGTTATTGTACAACTGACTAACTTGCGAGTACTGTAAGTTTTGTATAAATACTACAATCCGTAGAAAATTGGGAGCAGACACAGCAGAGGAGGAAATTAAGTGTCTCAAACTTTCGTTTCTTCCAGACTTTTTTACTAATAAAGGCGTACAGAATGTTCAATTATATGATTGGGTAACACGGTTACCCACAACATTGTACAATAATATGATAATAACTTTGGACGAATTTGAATAGAAAACTTCCCTATGTATATGTTGCTCAGTTCCCTTTATCTGGGCCGGGATATATGACATTTCGGTTATTGTCGCGTGTTCTTTTTGATACGCACACTAAACATATTATGTGTTTCCATTTTTGTCGCCGTGTAAAAAGGTTAATATTCTGGATTTTCCCAGTGGGTTAAGCAAGACTTCTATGTCGGTAGCAAAACCTTATTTTCATCTGGCAAGAATTTTGTATTTTTTCGCTATTTGTGCATGTACATGGGTATGTATATATATATATATATATATCTATTGAAGTACGCGTACTGGATTCCATAAACAAGGAAAAAAAGACATAGTGGTGACGCCTTCATATCATCCAGTTTGGAAAATTTAAGCAATATATTTCGAGCTACCTCGCTCTTCGTCAGTTG
>WURT03645813.1:1666-14654 GCA_009936505.3 Holothuria glaberrima | reverse complement strand
CGATTATAGGAATATTCAGCAAAGATCAACAACCTAGGACAATTGAAGTTCAAGAGGTTTGGTAGGATATAAATTATAAGGCGCGTAAACTTAGTGCATGTATTATACGGTGCTGTATGCTATAAACTCGAATCTAGAAAACAATGTCACACATATCTATAGCGACGTTCATGGACAAGGTATGATCGTGTAGTCGAGACTTCTATCCTAAAGTAACGAATTCTTCAAAGGAACTGTATGGAACCATTGGTGATATTTCATCTCAACTATAGGAAAACATATTATACCAAGCAATCTTACAAATGGTTAGTTACTTAAGTGTACAGTAAAGTACAGATCAATTTTAGATGAGGAAAAAATTCCCATCTGTAAGTGTGTTACGGTAGAGTCCTCTTAACGAACTGCAGTTGGATATAAATGGGAAGCTTTCATAAAAGATTTTTTATTTGATAGCTAGATTTATGCGTTAAGTACAAGCGTTAAATTTGCACAAGCAATACGGCGAAGAAAACAGTCATTGTAATTAATCATTTCAGAAAGTATTCTGTATTGAGTAAGCTGGGTATTTTGTACTGTAGGCTAGCCGTAAAAACTCTTTGTAAACACGATATCTCAAGACAATAATGATGGACAATTTTCATACTTGGTATATAACTTTATCATATTGAGAAAAAGATATTTTCTGCTTTTCAAACTGTTCTCAGTCTGTTCTTAAATAATTTTATTTCAGATTTACGTTTGGCAAAAAAGTCCAGTTTCGAAAAAGAAGTTAAATAAATAGGCTATATAAAAAACCGCTTAAATTTTCTGTGGTTTCTGTGAAATGAATATGTAACAGAAACTAAAAGTGTACCTTAAGGACATTCTAGTCCGTAAATCACGTAATATTCGTGTCTTGAAGACAGAATGCGATTTGAGTGACTGTATGTTTTGCATTAACAGATCAAAAATATTGTGGGCTTATCTGAATAAGAACTTTCCTTACAATTTAGCTAAAGAAGATAAACATATTGGGAATTAGCTCTCTGACAGATTCAACGTAATCACATGAAACTCTTTCTGTCCTTCCATTCTACTCTTCATACCTTTGGGAATGTTAGGTGGAAAAGGAAAATGCTCGCATCACCTAACTACCTACCCACACCAGCACTTTTTCTTAGATCACTTGACGATCCAGGTTGTTTATCTGAAACAAAAGATAGAAGCACTTCGATCGATATTCGTTGTTTTTTAACCATTTGTTGTATACTCTTTTGCAGAAATACGTAACTTTCCTGCACCGCAATTAACCTGGCATGTACAAGGTAACGAAATTTTGTGTTGTTCTATCACTTGAGAATTTCCACAACAGATATCGTAGGTAATCAGTCAACAATGTTTATAGTATTTATCTCATCTTTTATGGATATAAGTACCGCTGTTGCTAAGTAAGCGTGAGACGCGTGAAAGGTACATTCTAAAAAAATAGCGATATTCACTCCAAAAAGAGTGTGCTTAGTGACAACTACATAGTGAACTTCGCCCCAAATGGAGTGACAATTCACCAAAAGGGAATGATAGTACACACATATGGAATAGAATATTGCTCTATTTGGAATGAATCTTCACTCTTCGACGTTTGAAATTCACTCTTACCAGAAGTGGTTCTTCAACACGCTCGCTCTAGAGTGCATTTTGCTCTTTTGGATTTAGAGTATAAGAAAGCTACAGGCTGGGATGATCTATTCATGCGGGTGAAATAAGACGGTTAAATTGATAATTTTGTCCATTACAATAGGTTAAGGTTTGACGTTTCAGAACCAGCAAGCCGATCAGGCTCTAGTCTATTTTTGGTGATGGTGGAAAGAACTTTAATGATATTCTCCTTTTCTTTTCGACCTGTGATCAGACTGTAACGAGCAGTACTCATTCCTGCTCCTAGCCCCGACGTTTAACGTCCAGACAGACGGACTGAGAGTTTCCCCAGTCTCAAGCCACTTTTCCAAAGGCCGTAAAGGGTGGACAATCCTTACCTTACATCACTGCCCGGACAGCCAAAGCGGGTATGAATTATACAACTTTCTAAGTGTGACAACCGAAACCCACATTACAGCGCACTGCCAACAAGTCATGCTCTGAGCCACCACTAAATTTGTAAGCGGTTTCATCGAAACCTGATGCAAGAACCTCTTAAATACAAAGTAATACACTCACACGTCTAGCCACTTCGACTTTGCTTCATTGTTTTAAATTCATTTCAACTTTGTCACGAGACAAAGGATATCTTGGCTTTTAGATCGATGTCATAAACAATTACGATTATTTCGAACAAGAAGATGCTTTTTGAACAAAAACAAATCATATCACCATTACGTATCTCACCACCACTTTCCAAAATAAATTTTGTTTGAAATGGTAGGGGAACGATTCTATATCAGAACAAATATGCATCACTAAACAAATAGGGTTTGGTCGAATCAATGTTTATTTTAAAGCAACCGTTATGGCAAATTTGTTTAAATTTAAACTTCCGGACAAAATTGATTCTGTTTCATTCCTAGAAATATTGCTCCATTCTCCTATGAACTATTTCTGCAGTATTAAATCAAGATGGTCACTCGCTCATCATACATGCAAATAGTTTCATATGAAATACATAGGCTATCACGTTATCCATTAAACTTTACATTTGCTGATCGCGTAGCCTATGGTATTTCAAAAATAAGCTCACATCACAACAAGCGACGTTAGCGATCACCACTGGTTTCAGTGATGTTACGCCCCGTCATCATGATCATGAACTTGTTCAAAACTTCATCATTCATTTGTATAACAGTGTTTAAGTTGAACAAGCAATGTGGAAAATAAACGGTCATTTGAATTTATCATTTTAAGTATGCTGCATTGAATAAGCTGGAGTTTTTGTACTGTAGGCTAACTTAAAAAAAAAAAAAGAAACTGTGAAGACGATATCTCAAGAATAACAATGATGGACAATTTTCATAATTGGTATATAACTTGATCACATTGAGAAAAATGTATTTTATGCTTTTCAAACTTTTCCCATTCCGCTCTTATATATTCGTATTGCACATTTTCGTTTGGCAAGGAGGATTGTGGTTTAAAAAAATTCCATCACTTAAGTGTTCTGCGGTTTTGTGAAATGGACATGTACAACAAATTTACAAAAGCGTACCTTACGGACATTCTAGTCCGTAAGTCATGTACTAACGTCTTGAAAGCAAAATACGGTCTGGTTGATTGTACGTTTTACTTGAACAGATAAAAAATATGGTGAGCTTATCTTAATTAGAACAATCCTTACAATCCAGCTGAAGTAGATCAACATGTATCGAAAAGTAATCATATGAAACTCTTTCTGTCCTTCCATTCTACTCTTCATACCATTAGGAATGTTCGGTTGAAGAGTAAAATACTTGCATCACGTTACTACCTACCCGCAGGAGCAAGTTCGCTTGGTTCTCTTGACGATCCAGGATGTTTATCTAAAGCAAAAGATAGAAGCACTTCGATTGATAATCCTTTGTTTTTTCTTGTTTTTTTTTTTTTTGACATAAGATACCTTGGTTTTGTACACTGATGTCATAAAGAAATTACCATAACGTCGAACATGAACATGTAGAACGATAAAATTACAGCACCACTACACATATTACCACCTTCCAAAAATAAAGTTGCCTCTGCAACAGAACGGAGATTCATCACTATACAAATAGGTACATTACAGTTTTGATCAACTGGGCCGAGTAACTGTTTTTTAAACAACCGATACGCAGTGGCGTAGCTACGGGAGCTTGAGATCGCCATCTCACCACAAAATCTTCGCGTCTCCAAGCGTCTCCCCACTAGCGATCTGGGCCCAAAAATTCACTGGACTCTGCTACTCAAATTGATAAGGAATAGACTCTCGCTGTGGAAAATCTCCATACCAAACAATCCACTGAAAACCATCGGGATAACTCCACGCTGAATAAATTTGAGAAAATTCAGGTAGATTGTGATAAACTTATCTTGGATTTTTTTTTTTATATATTCAAAAGTTAGGGTTTCTGGATGAATGATATCTAGCCTATTCGGAGTAACTGTTCACCTCAATGGTAGTCCATGCACTACCACGTAACGTATGTAGTTTGTTGCTTATCTTAAAATCAAAAAGCATGTCTTGAGGCAATGCCTTTTTATGCTTTCCATTTTGGACAATTTCTCAAGGAATCTGTGCAATCATGATAGCTTACATGTGTGTGCATGTGTATGTGACCCCAGTTGACTGTAAACACGATAAGTCAAACATGTCTAGTCATTTGAAGCGGAAACCCGGCGGTGTATTAGTTTTTTAGTCTCAGGAAAAACTTTAGAATAAAGAAAGATGTTCACTCACAAGACCCTCAGTAGAGAACGATTTTCCATAAGATGCATGCATGTATGGTGCAAAACTTGGGTGAGCAGATTAGGCGGGTTTGTGTGGCTATGTCCGTGAATGTCTGAACGCAATCTGTCATATTTGTTTGATAAGCTTTCATCCAAAGCTTGTGGTTGCAAACCCAAGGACATTGTTTGTGTATAATTAGTGTCAGTTAGTTAACAGGGCTGAATGACTCGAGAGCGGTCTCGGTCTCGAGTCCCGATTGTCGTGACTCGTGACTCGTGACTTGGACTCCACGTTCAGGACTCGGACTCGGACTCGGACTCGTACTCGTACTCGTACTCGACCGAAATGACTCGGGGACTCAGGCCGAGACTGGGTACGAGACCGGCTATTTTCCTCCGACTACATGTACATGTTATGTGCAATGCATTAGTCAGTGTGCATTATGAACAGTGAACACTCCGAATACATCTACTCAATGATCTCAGGCCTCCAAGGCTAGTTTGAAGATAACATGCACGGATCCAGAACGAAATGTTAACACAACGTATATACACTATTGCTGGTAGCCGAATGTGGTAATGTATATCATAGATAAACAGTGTCGTCGACTTGATTCTATGCGAATTCGTTCAAAAAAAGTATTTCTACTCGCATTAATGTCATGATTTCCATAGACAAAATGGTAAAAATAATTTCTAAGATATGTCACAACTCCTGGAATTTTGATTGCATTTGATTCTCTGCTTCATTTTGCTACGAAATAACGCAGGTTATTGATATGAGAAGTATCCTAGTGGTATGGAGTGTACGTTAGGCTAAGGCCATGAAAGTATTTGATATCGCATAGACTGTCGTTTTTAGACTCAGAAAGGGGTAGTATCGCATTTCTCTTCTAAATCGCATTTTTCATTAGTTTTGACATTGACATGTTTGAGTTAGATGTCCAGATTTCACACTAATTGCAAGTATGTGCCGTCAGAGAATAAGGCTATCCTGCCATTTCCTTGGTAGATTTTGACATGGATAAGACCGTTATGTCAGCCATTCGGGTTGCTCACTCAGTGAGTTTCGTAGCGTGAAAACAGTGTTTGCCTACATGTGTGTTTTGATATTAGTCTGATCATGCGCAGTAATGGTGAAGCAGAGGAATCCCGTAGTAGGCAGCGTTATGAGAGGGCTCAGTTGATACAAATAAGGGGAATCCCCTCATTATGCTTTGAAATGAAATATGTTGACCTGTACAGTGTTGCTATTCATATTATTATGTACAGTTAAGGTCTGCTGTGCACAGTTAATTTACAGTTCTGTTCATGGCTTCGTGCACTTGGTGAGTTCTGAAAAGAGAGAAAAAACATATTCCTGATACCAATTAGCCATTTTAATCCGATCTTACAGAGCTGTTTTTGAGAACAGTGGCTTCTCCACGAGGGGCTCTGGGGGCCTAGGCTCATAAAACTCCCATTAACCCCCAATTTTTTCAAGTATATGTGTTAAATGTCTAAATATAATGACGGATTAGACCTGCCATGTAAATTTTTCCCCGCTCAGTACCCGGCGTTCATGCGATGATAACTAACAGGTGGTCTAATGTGTGATGGTGTAGACGGGACTTTTACTTCTATCCTTCTAAATTAGCTGATTCTTCATAGGAACTGTGTGTTATCATTGGTGGCATGTATTTATTACAACTATACGAAAATATATCCTACCACGCGATGTTACAAAACTTAAAGTCACTAGTGTCCTATAAATTATAGACCACTTTATGATTAAAGATGTTTCCTATTAATTAGAATGTTCCATTGGACTACTCTTTTAATGAACAGCAGTTGCGTGTAAATGAAAAGCTTTCACATAAGTCTTTTATTTGTTTCCTATATTTATGTGTGAAGTACAAGTAAGTTGAAGTTCAACAAGCAAGGAGTAATGACGCAGTCATTTAATTTGAACTTTTCAGTAAGTATACATGATTTATTGAGTGAGCTGTGGATTTTGCACTGTGGGCTAAGAATGATGCCTGCAAGAAATAGTGAAACAAAACATAAATAACAAATGTAGACAAACATCTATGGTGGCGCAAACCTTGGGGGCAAGGGGTGCATTGGCCCTCAAGTGAAAAATGAGGGGGCGAAATCGTCATTAGGCCCCAAAATTTATAGTTTCGTCTGGGAGTCTTAGTCGATACGATAAAGCATGCAATCTGCGACGACGACAATTTCTTTAATAAGAACTCAAAATTTTCGGCGCGCTTCGCGTGCTGTAGATTCACTCCAGTTTCTTTAAAGGTTCTTTTCCACATAGCTAGACAGCATTAAGTCCTGTCAACCTTACCGAGAAGCATGTAAGCAGAGAACATAGGTTATGTAGAGGTCTTAAATTGCATATAACCTAGATGCTGTTCTCCTGGGTGTGTCATGCGCCAGGGTCAGTTGACAAGGGACTCACGTAGCACAGTGTGGCTATTTCATCGGGTAGGCCAGGTGGTTTCGACACAATGTGGGTCTACAACCCCTAAATAATATAGTTTTTCCTTTTTGTTCTTAATCATTACATATGTTTTTGTGTTAACCTACCAAATATTTTCGCGCTTCGCGCCCTTTGCAATAGCACAATTCAGAATGAAAAGAATACTATCAGTGCCGATACCCCTGCTAAATGTACTAAAACCCAGGAGCATTTAACTGTGCAATTTCGGTTCAAAAAAGTTTTCCTGAGGCTTCTGAAACACTAAAACCCAGGCTTAGCCCCTTGGACCCCCGCCGGGGCTTTTCCCCTGGACCCCACCCTCATGTTCACGCGTACATTATGTATATTTTGGCCCCCCAAACTCAAACAGAGATTTGCGATTTGCGCCCTTGAACATCTACAAACTTTGTTCAGCAATAAGGGGATAATTGCAAAGGTTGAAACTTTAACTCAGTCGGTAGAACAAATCGTAGGTCAACTGGCTGGTCGCTGGTTCGATTCCTGCACGAAGCTCAGTTTTTATAAAGTATATACATTTGTTAACTATGAAATTTTCCGTGGAAAAGCTATTAATTGCATGCAAATTTTCATGCTGTCATTACTCACTTCATGTTGAGAGATTTCATAATGAATATAAAATGGTAGATTTACACGTTTATCTTGTTACAATACTACATGATAGTGATCTTAATACGATAGACCGTAAGTATTTTGACCTGACCTTTTTGCTTTCCTGTTTTCCTTTTTTCACCTTTCCTCTTTAGTTTTCTCTTTTCTTTTTCCCTTTCTTCTTTTTATTTACTTTAGAAGGGGGGGGTACGGGCACACAACTGGACACACAACTGCTAATAATAAATGACTTACTTAACGTTAGCTATAGCCAACCATGATGACCGAAAGGTTGTTGACTTTTCATGTAAAATTGAAAGGTGGCGGAAATATTAGCAATCTCGAATATATAAAACAAAACAGATCTTTAGAGACAAAGTTAATTGATTTATCCATTATGGACGATGTCGGTAAACCTTCAAAAGACCCATTTACAATTTTGTTTTTGAAATATTGAGGTACATGACTCTTTTATTAACTCTTAAGACTTTAGATGATGGCATTTACATGATTTCCATTTCATTTTGGTTCCTATATTCTTCTTGCCTTTGTCTTTCTTCCTTTTAAACTAGAGTGCGTCACAGCTACCCCCCCCCCCGCATACGCTTCTGATCTATGTGTATTGATGAAGAAAGGCCCAGATACCAGTAAGCCCCAGAACTCATCTGCGGACTTCACTCTAGCTCTGCCGCAAACACAAAACACAACCTCATGAATCAGCGTCAACATATTTCGATAATATGGAAATTGAATTATATCAATCCCGACCTCGTCATGTCATTGCTTCAATTGTTGTTTCAGGTGTATGCTAATGGATTGTACAGAGAAAGTGTGAGGATTGCTTACCCCGACTTCCCTGTTGGGTGTCCTCGGCCTTCTTTTGCTTGGATTGATAGCTCTTCAAAATGTTTACTGCTGTCATGCCACGCGTCCCTGGGTCGCCTAGGTCGTTGATAAGAGGGTTGACATCATCCTTTGAAATCTTTCCAATACTTTTCAATTCCCATAAAAAATGCAAAGAGGTCTTTATATTCGTTTTATCCCTTCCCTTCAAACTGACTTTCGCTTTCAGGGTGTTTATGTCTTTTTCTTTCCGGAAAAAATCTGCAACTTCAATCAGCATTTGCCTAAACTCCGTCTCTTGCTTGTCCATATCCCTTTTCTATTAAAGAAGATTGAAATTAATGTTATTCATGTCCACTAAGAATTAAAAACGTAAGTTTGAAGTTGTTTAGCTTCAAAACTTTTTCTTCGTTGCGTAGTCTAAGTTACTATTAATGAATATACCAAATACCAACACTAAGGTAAAGTTTTTAACAATTTTGTTTGTTGTTTTAATATGTAAATCTCTGAATTAACAATCTGCGAGTAATGCTTATGTTAGAGAACACCAACATGGTAGGACAGAGGTGCTCAATTACTGCATGGGATAAATAGAATTTAGGCTAATATTATATCCACTCTTTTAAGAAATAGACCCATTCACTGTAATATTTTCACACAGGAAACTTTACCTCAGGGATTGGTACCTTCCCATAAAGACGTGCGGATGTGCGCCCCTGGTAGCAAATATAACCCGTTATGGAAACCGTATATTCTCTGCGCTCATGTACTTTCAATTTAACATCATTTAATACCATAAACTGAGTGAGAAGTAAGGTGGCGGCTCTACTTCATGTAATGTAACATCCGTTCGAATAGTTTCCAATAGCTCGCCCATTTCACATACTTAATGAATAATAGCCTATCCGAGTGCCCTACAAGGCTTTGGAATATCACTTATTTCTTCTTCTTCTCATATCTGGACAAACCTGTGCAAGTTATCCAACTTATGGTTGTAAATCTATTACCCTTTAGCAATTCAGCTATGAAACTCTCGGGAAAGATTGATTACACATTGCTTTTTACTAATTCTCTCTCCTTTTCTCTGAAAGACAATAGCTCCTAACTATTTCGTGCGTAAACAATGCGTAAGAAATACCAAACACGCAGGAAGATGTAAATATGAGTTTGTTGTAGCTCCATGATACGAGGAGGCGTCAAAATTTAAAGATACTGAACGGAGGAACGTTTGTTGTATCTACGTAATGGCAATTCAACTGAAGTTTTGACGGCATCATGTTTGCGCAAACCAATATTGTTTAAATTTTCACCAGTTTTTAACCATTCAGATAAGAGGCGAACCAAACAAGTCTGCCAAAACTTTACTCTGCTTTTTAGTTTTCTCTAAATTTGGTTTTTGTTTTTGCATTTTAATTGTTCTAATTCACTAGGGTTGTTAAAACTGGACATATGCGCCATAATTTCAGTATGGGCAGTCACTTCGTTCACTGCCCAATTGAAAACTCAAGACAGGGCTTGCTAAGACGAATGTTCCAGGAGGCGTATATGATGATCGTTATCCCCCCCCCTTTAACTGAGAATGTTAACGCATGAACAGATTATTTTTACGTTGCGAGCCGGGCTGACGTTTACTCCTGCACGAACATTGACTGCACTCGTTATCCAACGTCTGCCAACATTGGATGAACTTTTCGTCCAACTGCGAAAAACTGAGTGTAGTGTGTGATTTCTCCTGCTTAAAGCTCACACAATGAAGAAGTCCCATTGACTTACTGTTCAGAAGTGAGTAGGTCAGAGAAAGACGTTACAAGTTCGTCGTGCTATACGAATATTCATATGAGAAAACCAATGAACATTCGAGAGAGGTAACATCAATTTGAACTCATGAATATAGAAAAAATGGATGACCTCTGTCAATGTTGGCAGATGTTAGATTACGAACGTCAAGAGAGGAGTACATATTCAACACCTGCTATGAAGGAAAATTTTTACGTGCCATTTACGTAGCTTGTTTCTATTTAAAGGATTTTATAGAGAGAAATACGATGTTAAAATGTGTTACGATTGAACATCTTTATTCAAACGTGACCAAAACTAGACGCATGTGTAGATATAATTTGATAAGCTTGTTTTATACTTTGAGTAAGCTACACGATCATTTTTTTCCTGTATGTTTTACTGAATGGATTTTTGTATATCTTTGGCTACATACACTATCGGATATTACTTAAGTTAAGAGATACTAACTCTCAATATTTTACCAAAGCTCCAAGCTTTTTGAGTCCATTATAGAATCATTATTTCTGCTTAAAATGCAGTGTTTATCAAAATTGTTTCTTTTACACTACTTTCACGTCAGATGAGTAATTGTGGCATTTACTTACAACAACCTTCATCTATTAGTAGGCTATATATATATATATATATCAAAGTCCGTGCTTTTTATTCCTTTGAACACGGATGGCAAAATGTTCTAACATTTCAAACTTATACACTCCTAGGTCATTTTACTTTTTCTTAGAAGATAAACACTATATCTATTGAAAGTTTACTCGAAAGAAATATAACACTTTTACTCTTCAACACGTAATCCCTCAGTTACACTGATGAAAACTTTATTCTTGTGGATACTCATATACTTGATCAATTAAGGTTTGCTTTTTTGACACTACCCGATCAGTTAATTGTATGGGAAACGTAGTCCCTATATCTTAACGACTAGTCAATTTACCAGTTGCAAAATATGACACGGCATCTTCTGATGTTACACTAGCAGTACAAAGTGCAAACTGACTGAGGTCAAATCATAGGCGCACCGGGTGCTTCTGGTCTACTCGCAACATTAACAGTTCTATTGGGTGCATAAAGAACACTTGCCGTTACGGTGTGTAATTGCAAATGGTCATTGTGCCTCTTTCGCTCACCCTAAAATCCCTTTTAATACATAGTCGGACCTAAATTTCAGGGACCACCCCTTTCAACCATGTTTTGTGTGGAGTAACTTTCTTCACGGGGTCTCTTTCATAGAAGATTCGACTCTCGGTAGGCTGATATTGTATCGGTCAGTCACAACACCTCAATTATAATTTGACTTTGAAGCAAGATTGAGACGTATACCTGCCCCAGTTGAGTCCTGGTATGGTATAACTTACTTGACCATTAGTTTTTATCTACAGTAAATATTGGTGTTATTCTGTATCTGTCTAAATCTCGGTGTTTCACAGTACTTATGTGATCTTCTTTGCCCCGTATTTATGGTTTGCATGGCCCTTTCGGCTTGGCCGTTACTAGCTGCGAGCTTAGGCACTATTTGTTCTTGTTCAATATTTTTGCTAATTAAGAAGTTAATGAATCAACAGAGACCATTTATGTCCCATTTTATTAGATTATTGTTTCTGGTATCCCGTAGAATTCCATGCGCTGCAAACATTCTGTGTGTGGTTGTATTGTTGCTGATACTGTAGCATCCAAACCATTACAGTCTCAGCCCACTTGCTATGAGCATGTTCTCCTATTAACACATCATTGTTATGAATTGCAATTAATCTATAAGTGAGCGGTTCAACTTTTTTTCTGGAGATTCCCAAAGATGAATTGATTTTGGTTGGAGCTGTTTTAATGTTCATTGCAGATGTCACTTAGTTTGTATTTCTGCTTCAGATTTCTGTAAATGACTCGCTTCCGAAAATAGGAGCTTGTCAAGGCTTTTATTTTTACAGTTTTATAGTGTGTGGCATGTCATTCCTCGATGAGCGTACTCGGAAAAGCTGTGTCTCCAAAGAACAATACCATCTTCTACACATAAATATTCTCTCTTTATGAAAGTTAGAGGGAAATCCTCTGCAGATTTGCTTATTCACCAATATGTACCCTATTAAATAGGCTAGAATGATATCATTCTTGGTTTGAGCTCTGATTTCTGTTGCTTTCACTGGGCACTTGTTCAAGTCAAATATGATATTAACTTGTCCTTCATCTGGTGTTGGAAGTAACATGATGTCAAACATCTAACCCACTTTCTCCTCATCATCTTAAGACAGGCGAGATAACACATCCACGTTACTGTGAATGTAAAACCACTTTGACCCAGATTTCAATGTGACAATAATGCAGGAAAACGTGTGGTTCTTTGTGTCAGATTGGTTGCAATACCACATGTGTCACCACTCATGACCACACATTTTTCTTATTCATTTTCATATGGCCTGCCTCATGTGATTATGTGCGTTAAAATTCCAATGTCCCATGTGTCACCACTCATGACTTCACATTTTCCTTATATATTTTCATATGCCCTGCCACATGTGATTATGTATGTTCAAATGTGGCATTCCAGAATTGTTTTTGTAAGCAAAGGTAAGAGATGACAATGCTGTTGGCTAGTCGGAAAGAAAACACGAATGAAAAAAAGAAACACTTCCTGCACGCTGTAAAGACGGCCGTAACCTTTGGGATCTTGCCGAAGAATCTACATGCCTTGAAATTAAACACAAAACATTCCGTCAGTGCGTCTGGTCGCCGCAAGGAATTACCGTAGTTGAATGTACTCAATAAGGCTCCCCGACAAAATCGAAAACTTCCCCGAAGGGGTCCAACCTCCCTCCAATGCTCTGGCATTGTTAGTCCTATTCAAACTTTTTCAAGCCTTTTTGAGATCAAGTGTTTTAGAAATTTGACATTCAAATATAAAGGGGTAAATAA
>WURT03645780.1:0-19502 GCA_009936505.3 Holothuria glaberrima | reverse complement strand
CATAAAACCGGGAGGCCGGGAGATCTGGATAAAAACCGGGAGACTCCCGGTAAAACCGGGAGAGTTGACAGGTCTGGATATATAGGTTTTATAGGAAGGGTATTGATGAATATATATGGTTCTATAAGATTTTTCCAGAAAAATATAGAGTAAAGATAGGAATTTCACACACAAGCAGTTCCTAAAGTATCTTATCAAATCCTCAAAGTTGTGGATACTGAAAACACAGTACTTTAGGAAACTAATAAACTATACTGTTCACATAATACAAATTTGATTAGCAGCAGGCCTGTCAAAAGTGTGAGCTAAGTGACAGAACAGAGTATTAACTACCATTAACATGGAATTAAGAAAACCACCTAAACATTTTGGTGGAAGGGAAAGGTAAATCCCCAGGCTGACGGTGGTGTATTTGCATATTTTGACCCTGGAATAAAGTGTCTAAAAATGTTACTATTTGTGCATACCAAAAAGGTAGCAAAAGTTGCAATATTTGAAGTTGAGAACACAGAATGTGACCATGGTGATACTTTGAATCTGTGGGTAGTTAATATGGACAATGAACCGATGCTTCTGTACTAAAGTACAAAGGCAGAATTCACCTCAGCTCAAATAATAATGGTGTTAAGATGAGAAAATTTTTGAATATTTTGCTGCTTAACCCAATTACATAACCTTTTTCAGGGTTCAAGAGGAGGAATATTTTCAGGAATTTTTTGGTTTATTTAGAAGAATATTCTCTGGGAGAACCTATGTATCATTTGAAAGAAAAAAGATAGAACAATTGAATAAACATTATTTTTTTTATGATTACATTATGTATGCAAATATGCAAATTAGATGACAATATTTTTTATAGTGTTTTTGTTTTAAATATGCATATCAGATGATGTCATAAGGTTTTTTGTATTTTATGGTGCAGAGGAATGTTAGTCATAGTTTTCTCTTTCATTTGATACCAAATTTGAGGAAATTGGGGCTAATATGAGGAAGATATGCTCATTTTAGTCTTTGTTTACTTTTGAATGACATACCCACTGTACACACAGTACACTCACTGTATGCTTCAGTGCACAGCGAAACGCGACATGAAGCTTTTGCCTTTTGATCTCCACATAGCTCTGTGTACAGCTTGGTAAGGTAGCTCAAAAGGGCCATTTTGGTGCATGTAAAGTTCGGAGGGGTTGTTGTAGGTTATAATTTCTGTTATTTGGAGGGGATTTTTGGGTTTGAAATGTAGGTTTTTGCCCAAAATTGACACATTTTTGAAACAGCACTTTTAGGCATTTCTCAGCCTCTCTATTACTCACCCTACCCTTGTCATTTATTAATATCTATTGGTAATTTTACGTTTAGATTTTTGTTCCACTTATGTCAAAATACCTACAGTGTGCAAAACTGTCTGTGCATTAACATACTTAACATCTAAAATCTAAAATCTCACTTGAGAAAATAACATGACAAAATTAGGGAAAGGACAACTTGCCACCATTGATGGGCACTGCAGCACCAGACCCATACGTGGATTAGATTTTCCACTTTGGTCTACTGGATTAATTGATGTGGCATCCACAGACCTTCCATAGAGCCTTTAGAGGAGTTTAGGGAAAACCTCATTGAGATCTGTATTGTAAACTTGTAAACACTACAGTGAGACTCTTAACTTTCTCAAAGCACTCAGTGCGTATTCTTTAGAGGAAATAATTGTACAACACTTTGAACAATCAACTGATCTAATGGCTATCAGTTTGAGGACTGGAAAGATATAGATGACAACTAGGGGAATTTTTGATATTTCAAACCATATTGTACCATGCAATATTTTAAATTAAAGAATTAGCTATATCACAGATCAGCTAGCTGTGCATGCAAAGCACACGTAAATGTTTTAAAATGTTGAGGATTGCAAAGAGCTCTCATCCACACCCTTGACAATAGCACTATTCCCTCAAAGAGGTGAAATCATAGAGTACATAAAATCACAGGTGTGAGAGTGGACCATTATGGGTGATGAAATAAGTGTTTATTAATGCCCTATAGGCAGTTAGTTTCAATAAGAAAATATTTCTGAATCCTATCACTGGCAATTATGTACTTGCATCGATACACTGCTACCTGTCTAAGCAACTCTGAGTCTAAGACAGTATCTTGGAAAAAGACTACATCGAAAAATTTCACCCACAACAACTTATATATTAAGAAAAAAGTTTTTTAGCAAGATCAGAAAAATATAGGAGCATTTAGGAAAATAAGCCCCAAATCATACAAATATAGGAAATATAGGATTTTTTGAAATATATGAAATTACAGGAGATATAAAATCACTTTGATGCCTGCATGATATACACGTACACGGTACAAAGGTGGGAGGTGCTCCAACAGTTTTGTCCAAGACTGTAGTTTACTTCATTGTGGCCCTGGGCAAGGAGCACTATCTCAACTGCCTCTGTTCATGCATTCAAGGGCTAAATAAGAGCCTCTGAACTAACTCGTCTTATTGAACAAGGGTGATATTTGTACGGCATTTGAAATTTATTGCTAGTTACCTGCTATATAAAAACCAAATATTATATGCAATTATTGCTAGTCCCCATTGTCAATGGTGCACACACATCCCACCATCCCACTTCATCTGAAACATTACTTTCAGCCCAAATATTTTGCTATCTTCAGCACATTTTTGCAACTTTCATAGTCTCACCTTGATTTGCAGCCAGGTGAGTCTACTCCTTAAGTCTGGATCCAGACCATACACACAGGCATTGATAAAGCCATGCAAGGGAGATGAGGCAGCATGTAGCAAGGTGAAAGCAAAGATGGGCTCAGGAGTTTTGCTGAATGCATTCTCCAACCTGGAATGAGAATCAATGCAACATTTAATGCAGAAAAAAGTCACTTTTTCATGAATGAGTTACTGTATGTAAGACTGAAAGACTATCTTAGCAATGTGAAGACAAATATTCTTTCCCAAGTTCACTTACTTTTTTTTTTGTTTCATTTTTCTTTGGGTTTTTTTTTTTTTTTTTTTTGGACTTCTTTTTTTTTTTTTGGACATCTCTTTTTTTTTGAGATTAGAGTTGTCACCTGTATCAGTACTTCCACTTTTCATCATGAGTCAAATTCTCATTAACCATGAATTGATCAGATTTAACCAGATGACCTGCTGTTCTAAAGAAATAACTGCATGGTCAAGTGGTTAGAGCATCCGACTTGCAGCCGAAAGGTCCAGGGTTCGAATCCTGGCAGGGTCATACCAAAGACTTTAAAAATGGAACCTACTGCCATTGTGCTTGGTGCTCAGTATAAGCAATGGAGTAGGGAAAATAAGCCATGCAGTGAGCCACAACTGGAAAAATGCCGTGGCCGGCCCGACTTAAACCCATTGGTTACAAACTGCCCTGTAAAACCTCATCTAACTAACTAACTAAAGAAATAAACTGCCCCACTTAACCTCCTGCACCTAATATTGCCATTGTCAGACACAAGAATATTCCCCCTATGTCATCATTCACAAATCCCCCCCCCTACCAACGTGACCCTCCCACCTCATACCCATTCCTTCTGGAATCTACAAGTTCTCTCCCATAGGCTAACTTCCTTCAACCAACTGTTCACTTTTTCTTTCAAATTTCTGTTCATGTGTACTGGAGGTCCATTCTACTACTAACGATTCAGAATGAGATTGAAGGAATAAATAGTCTGAGTGAGTACTGCAATTTTGTACTACCTTATACCAACAAAAGCATACTACCAATATATTGAGAGATAAATTGAAACAATGCAGGAATGTACACAAAGAGATCTTTGTCTCTCGATGCAAAGTGGAAACAGACTTGCTACAAGTCAGTGTAGAAAATGGAAGATAACAATGATAACATCTCCACAATTAAACAAGACATATGAAGATGTATTTTTTTGTATTTGGCTTAAATGCAGTCCCCCCCCCCCACCCCCCACAAAAAAAAACTTTATTTTGATAAATAAGCTAAATATTACAAATCTTTTCCTTTTTCATTTCCTTACAAGTAGTCTATCATGACAATTCTGCAAACAGATAAATACTAGGGGTAAACCAAAGACTTTTGATGCATGAATTTGACGATTTATTAATATGGAATGATTTTCAAGAGTAATCCATGATTTATGATGCCAGGGTATAATTATTCAATAAGGAGTGGCTGCATTTCCCTTTAAATTTGCTCTCCTTTCAGCTATCTGTTATAGGAATGTGATTTTATGTCATCTTTGTTTATAAGCTTTCTCTAATTAGCTGGTATTATTGAAATTTTCAATCATGTACACCGAACAATCGTGAAACAAATAAGACATACTAATCCAAATCTCCCCATAGGCACATAGCCAGACTATAATTTTTCAGGGATGGGGGGGGGGAAACAACAACTTTGGGAAGGGCTACTGGAATCAGAACTGCATCACTTGGCATGCCAAGTGCCTTAAAGGCGCAGGTGCCAGAGGGGGTATGGAAGTCTCCCAAAGAAAAAGTTTGAACAATGATATAATTTACATACAATCTGGGGCCATTTATTGGGGGAAAGGGTAATAATTGGAGAGTGGACAGAAGCTCCTGTGCCCACAGAAGCTGTGTGT
Source organism: Holothuria glaberrima (assembly GCA_009936505.3). Classification (NCBI taxonomy): domain Eukaryota; kingdom Metazoa; phylum Echinodermata; class Holothuroidea; order Aspidochirotida; family Holothuriidae; genus Holothuria; species Holothuria glaberrima. The sequence continues at coordinate 14,894 of WURT03645780.1, read as the reverse complement.
CTACCCCCCCCCCCCGGCTTTCCCTGTCAGAACAAGGGGCTTTCACTAGGAAATCATTGGCAGGAATACATCAGCTGACCAGAAATTGAAAAGCTATGCAGACATTTTCATGAAGTTCACTTCAGTCAACCATCAGCATTACCTCAAACTTTAAAGTATTAAAAAATATGTCTAGTTCCCAGCCCACTTACTCAACTACAACTATTCCCAGCCATTTCTCTCCCTATCCTTACCCCTATCTTACTCCTTTCCCAAGCCCAAGTAGTCCCTAGCTACCTACTACCCTAACTACATCTACCCCCACTAGCATAGCTAAGGCTGGGGAAGGGCTCATGGTAATAATAATACACCCCTTCCATTTTTGAGACTCACTGAAATGGCAAAGCCCTGCCCCAGGCACCTCCCATGCAAGAAAATTGTCTGCCTATGCCACTTCCCATTGCCTCAAACTTAACATATTACACAACTGTCTGTTCCTTTTTCAAAACTTGGTCAACTTCCTTATCCCTATGTCCAAGTTTGATGAGATTCATGAAACTAAAGATTTGGTTATGTCATAACCCTTATCAACTTAAGAAGCTCCATATCAAAAAAAAAAAAAAAAATTAAAGAAAAAAAAAACAAGGGATTCATTAGAAACTTCCCAAATTACCTGTTAATTAATGGAAAGATAGATAAAATCAAGTACACCAGGGGATATAACTTAAGAGGTTTCACATATTCCTTTAACATCGCCCTCTGCCTCTGTTGTTCAGGATTGTAAGTGCCCTGCCAGAGACCAGCCTGACGATTCACTCTATAGACAATGATAATGTACAGGATGAACATCACTCCTATTAGCAAGAAGAGTGGAATGTACCACCTGAAAGAAAGATTAAATTAGTAAGAGGTAGCTAAAATAAGCAGTTCACTTAAAGACAGACACTCATCATCCCAAACAGTTTCAATTCTCCCAACTTGTCACTTTTAGCCCTGCCAACAACAGTATTTAGCTTCTCCTTGTGCAGACATAAACCTTACTTATTGCTTAAGGGGTATCCTGGTGAGCACTAAAGGCTCTAATGTGTAATCAGAACACTCTCTGTGCATGCTGTGTAGTATAAGCTACTCTGCATCTTTTGAATTTTGTAACTCTGATGTCAATCAAAGAGTAGTCACCAATTGAGACTCTTGCTTACCCCTAAGTAAAAGTCATACTTAGGGTGACGAGTAACTGTCTTTAAAGAGGAGTATTAGAGTTCATATGCATGAATACAAATTCTGAATCTCCACAGGATATTTCCAAAATGAGAGATTATATCACTTTTTCAATTTAAATAATAAATATAATGTCCAAATTCATAGTATAAGCTGCATCAGATGTTTGTAGCATAACTTGAGTCTTAACTTTTTAACAGAGACCAATCAATGGTTTTTTGGTTATGACTAACTTTCAGTGTTAAGCAATGATATCATTTCTGCTCGCTTCCAGTTTATTTTTTCATAGAAAATGTGATAACTTAAGCTAGATGCTAACATCCTAAGAGTTAAAGACAAATACTAATCACCCAGAGTGCTACATATTTGGTTAGCACTAACCAAATTTCTCAGTTTAGTTTGTGCTCTATGAATGGCATCAAAATCAGAAAATTCAAAACATGCAGAGTAGCTCCCATTTCATGCAATGCAGAGAGAATGTTACCCATGAGGACCTTGTATGCTCACAAGGACATGACCTTAAGCAATAAAGTAGTTTTGTGTCTGCACAAGGAGGAGCTTTAAGACAGTTTTTGGATGGGCTAGAAGTAACTTAGTTGGCAGAATTAGAACTGCCTGGGATGAGGAAATTCACCCTTTATAAATTAGAAATGAATAAAACTTTTACCAAAACGCTCTGTATAAACTGCCTAATAAACATACCCAAAATATATTTGGGATCTAAACTATTACTTTAATCAGTAAAACAGTAAGTTTAAACTTTACAGTTTCAGAGTTAGGTAGCCAATTGGCTCATCGAGGAACCTGTTCCAAACTGAAAGTGGATGAACACCGGAGAGATTGCCTTCTCTTTTTGACTTGTACCCAGAACGTAAGAAGAAAGGAATGTGGTACTGATCCCCACCAATCCTCCTCCAAGGACTACAATTTAACATCCCGTTATGATGGACATGAGTGTACCAACAGTCTTTGGCCACTTTCCCAAAAGCTGGGAGGGGTGAAGATCCTTGCCCTACACTGCTTGACAGCTGAACAAAATAAAGCTGACATTTTCCTGAAATGGACAAGCAGATACCCAATTTTAATTCACCAGTTTTAACCCCCCCTCCCCTCCCCCCGGCATCAGCATCACTCCCAACTGCTACATATTAACCAAGCAGAGTTTAGTACCCAGAATCTTTCCAAGTATGGTTCCACCAGGATTTCATTCTGGGACTTCTAGTATGAGAGGCACTTAAACCACCAAAAGCCAACTCCACACACAATTAAATTGGACTGATCATACTTTCCCCTTCACCAACGCTTTGGAAATACCACAATTGATCAAAAAACTTACACAGCAAATCTCCACACATCGTCTCCTTCCCGAACCCAGCTGCAAACACAAAAATTCATATTCATAATCTTACACTTACTCTATCAAATTTTTTAATGTTTTAGAGAAAGCATAATATTTTGTTCACAGTGTATTGCTTACAAGTACATGCAAATTTAGTCCATGGATTTAACACCCCATCAACACTTTGTGAACAATTTCTTTTCCCCTAAATGAATAGTCTGAGTGTGTTCCATTCATGAGATTAAATAAATGATTCAACTGTCAACAAAGTTATAAATGACACACTAGCTAGTAGCATCATGGGAGGCAAAAAGCAATTTGGAAATACTTATTTAACTGTTCAAGTCAAATGGTAGTAGAAAGAAAATTTCGGTGAAACGTGAACTTGTTTATTGAATCACATGAACAAGGCTACAACTTTTTGCCATAGCAATGGTCTGGAAGGCAAAAAATAAATTGTAAGAGTAGTATGCATATTTAATAAACAGGAGGAAAGAAGCTGGATCAATTTTGCCCTGGATCTATAAGTTTTAGACATTATGTAACGAACATTAATTCTGTGCAACTCTGTGTAATGTCACAAAACAGAGTAATTTCAAACAGCTTCTACAATTTACAGTACTTGTTTACTGTTTATGATCTTCTGGGGAGGCTGATGGGAAAACTTTTTGACCAAATCAGGTGAAAGAAGTTCCACACCTTGATGCCACAAGATCGTAGTCTCATGTACAAAAATCTACAATAAAAAACACCATGCTCGCACTGGGCCATAGAATTCACATTACAATGTTCACCACCATGCTCCCACTGGACCATTCAGTTTACATTGGCATACCTGCATACTCCCACTGGGCCACAGAACTCACAGAAAAATACTCACCACCATGCTCCCGCTGAGCCATAATGGTTCCCGATGAATGGTAAACACGCCATGAGAATTGAGATGCAACACACAATAGCACCATACAGACTGAAGAAAACAGAATGTAATTCATATCATAAAAGAAGCGAAATGTGGTCAGAACCATTTCACCTTTTAGCAATAAAGCATTCCAAATAACATTAAAGGGAAAGTGCTGATGCCAAGATTTGAATTAGTATACCCCACTATTCTCATTCATGGTTGGCTCTTTCATCAGTACTCTTTGTCACTAAACTGTAAAATAATGTAGAATAACTCTTCACTTAACCTTTATTACTAGACACAGTATCTCTATGTTCTCACACATCTTGTAAAAATGCTTATGTATGGGAAATGATACATGGTATTGAAGGTGGTGCTTGTTTCAATGAATTCAAGAACAACTGATTTGTTACTTTAAGTGAAATAAAACCCCTTTCGAATGCATTGCTTTAAAAAGGAAGAGCTTAAAACATTCATAAATGAAGTAGGAAATACAACTTAATGATAAATGAAATGATCAATATACTTACATTTCAAATTTTTCTGTTGATATTATTATAACAGCATTTAGAAACAAGTTGACAGTGATGATTACCACCCATACAAGAACAGCCCAGTCTATGGAACAAAATAAACGGAAAAATTAATGGCATTATGAGAAGATGGAATTGGATAAGACATGTCCTCCAGAGAGAGAAAGATACTGAACTTTTGTTTTAGGAAGGGAAAAATAGTGACACTTATTTAGCCCTGGAGTAAAGAACAGAAGGTTCAAGGGCCTTTGAAAGGCCCAAACAAAATGGAGGGGAAGAGGTGAAGCAAAAGGGAAAGAGCAGGTTGGAGAATTCAAATGATGCTAGACCAGCAATAGCTAATGAGGAAATTCAAAAGACAACAAGAGGAAGGAAGAAGTCCCAACCTTGGAACAAAGAGCATAAACGTTAAGGTAAGGTACCCTCCAGAACTATGGAAAAAAGAGTCCATTCAAAGCAATATGCTTTCTAAAGAAAAGGATAAGACTGCAGTGGATATCTCATTAAAATGATGCAGTGTCATAACTACAAATGCCTCAGCAGTCAAAGAAAAAAAATTGAATATTGGTAAATTCCATCGACAATATGACTTCCTGACATGCTCAACTGGTTATTTAACAAACAGGGAAAAGCCATCAGCCCAAAACTCAGTGTAATTCACTAGTTTTACTTGAAATAAAGAAAAATTCAGGGTCTGAAATTTTTCTCCTTGAAAAATCTTCACACAGATTGTACCTTGAATTAACTTAAACCATACAGTTATATAAAGTAGTACCATATCAGCAAGTCAAACCTTACTTCATAAAAAACATAATTCTGACAGTGAAAAACATTACATGCCAATCTGCAGGGGAAGGGGGCACTCGCTGAAATGTAAATAGTTTATCCCCCCAGAAATTTTTTTAAGAAAAACAGTTCCCATTGCCTTTACATGTCCCATCATCATCCCCAAAAATTTGTGGAGTCTTACGAATACAAATTTTGTTTAAAGCAGCTTTGTAGCACACCAGGACTCAACAGCAATGGTTTCCAAGGCTTCACTATATTGCAGTAAGGGCACTGTGACTTAACAGCAGAGAGATTGACACTTCACCACAGGGGGTTTCATATCCTTGCGACTAGCCCCAGTTAAGTGACTGCCACTGCACTGTAAGATATCATCATGTCTATAGTTGGGTCCCAGCAGAAATGAATCCAGTGGCTTCACCAGAGGACTGTTATAACCATATTCTGATCCCAAACAAGCAACTTACATCAGGAAGAAAAATTGGCCTTGATTTTTACATACTAACAGGTAGTAAAAACACCTGGCAACAACATCTCAAGTGCGTATGGATATTAAACATTTCAGTCTCCCAGACAGTAAACCTATGCCAGTTTTTCAAAACCTGTCACCAAACAACAAAAATTGAAGGCCTTTGTAAACTATAATAAAAAATTCCCATTTTCCCATACTCCCCACTTGATGGGAACCCTAATGATATATTATACTGAGAGACAATCCAACTTAAACTGAGTGGAATCACCCAGTTCCTGTTCACAACTGTGATTCTTTGGTTAGGCACACAAAATAAAAGCTTCCTGTACGCTATTTGTGAAATTGTGAGATGGCAGTCTGTCAAAATTCCAAAGAGATTTTCAGGGGACAGTGTTTATATTAATAGAGTGGAACTTTCTTTTCCTGTGTTTCTGGTATTGTTCACATTTGAACCCTAGTCATGGTGATCTGTTTAAACAAATTACAATTTGAATTCAAACGCTTGTCACCAGACTGTCTAATGGGGAGGGTCCCTTTTCCATTGGAATTGTAAATGAGACGAAATTTGTAAAATACGAATATATTTATGAATGTGAATGCTGTCCTTGTGTAAGGTGCTGTCGAGATATTTTTTAATAATCACGGATGCTCAGATATTAACTTATGGAGCATTTTTCAAATTTTAAAGTTTACATCAAAGAATTGCCTTCAATGGAACATTCTGTTGGGGAAGAGGGGTGTCATCAGACCCTGTCCACCCCTCCCCCTAATGTGACTCAAACATGTTGTAGAAAGTGAAATGACAATATATGGATTCCCATTTTTGATGGTATCAGCTCACTAATTCAAAATTTTTATGGAAGTGCCCAAGAATTCTGAAACTTTATCAAATGGCTACTTACTACTTAAGGAAATCCAAAAGGCTTCAAATTGGCAAACAGGACCTTCTTGTTTGATGGAAGCCTGGAAATACAGTCAAAGAAAATTCAGTGAAGTTCTAAAGTAAAGGAAGCACATCAGTCTACATGGCCTAGCTAGGGCTTCAACAAAAAAAAATTAAAAGCTGTTTTATTGTTTTCAAATCTAGAATTCAAGCAATGAAAATCATAAACCATAAAAGTAATTGACAGCCAATCACGAATGTCATATTTCACAGAATCTATAAGCCAGTGTTTGCATCAGAAAATAAAATCAAGCATTTGCTTCCTTCCGATGTGTAGTATGTGGCAACTTCCTTTTGAATCTTTGCAGGTCCCAGTAGCAGAGAGTCCATATAGTCAGGGCAGTCATTCACCCCCCCTGACATACTCAAATTGCTTGTCAGCACCCTTTTTATGTTTTTGCTATACTGCCCCTACAGGTCTTTCTTGCCCCCTCTGACCAAATTCCCTAGCTCTGCCACTGGCAGGTTCTAATGTGTAACTGGCTGACTGAGTTTGCTAAAATGGTGAGGAAACTCCCCTACCCCGCAATATTTTTGGAGGTCCTTTTTCCTTTTCCTAGACAAGTGAAATTCTCAAAGTTTATTTCTAGTTCCTTCTCCTCAACTTTAAAGTATCAGTTTCAGGCTGCTCCTAGACAAAGGCCTGTAGTTCACATTATTGCTCAAGACCTGCATACTTTGCTGAGCACAACTGCTGGCTGTTGAATGCAGGCTACAATCTATGACAATAGAAATGAAACAAAATCCCAACACTATGACACGATCACACTCTCAGGATTTTCCCAAACCCCCTCTTGCCTCTTTCAATATTGTGCCCTATTCCACCTCCAAAAGTTTTGAATCAGCTTTGAACAGGGGAGGGGGGTTGTTTCCATTTACTTTTGTCAGGGATAATGGGAGTTACATAAGGCTATCGTAGGAAGCATATAAGAGAAGGAAAAACTGCACTTTTCTTTTTTCAACAAAGAAAGCAGAATGCTCAGCAACTGTGATGGTCTTTGATGTAGTAAAAAGATTCTCAGGAACTGGTAATTACTAATCAATTTATCAACATATTAAAAATGGTAACGTTAGTATAAAATGACAGAAAAATGAAAAAAAAGTTGACAAAAAAGTTGGAAAAAAATTGGTGGAACAAACGGACAGCTTTGAAGCAAAGCATATCAAACAACTACAAGAAGAGACTATGTTAGGAACTCTAATTTTGATGGAGGGAGGAGAACCACCTGACAAATGTGAAGTAGTAGACAGGACTGCTGCATGATTGGAAGGGGAGGGGGTTATTAATGGTAGACCTCACCCAATTTCTGAAGTATCTAGAGAGTTTTGGTGTTTTGAAACAAACTTGTCCAGAGTATTTTGGATGTCACATGTTTATATATTTCATGTACATTTTCATTTTTCAAAAATATGGTTCTCTTTTTCCTTTTTTATCTGTTTTGCATTGGTTTGGTTTCACATATTTTTGAGGAAAATTAGTGTCTAAATCTGAAAAAACTTTGGCTTTCAATAATACTCATTTTAGTGCGGTCAATTTTAATTGATACAGTAGCTCTCCAAGGTTTACTGTTTTTCTGTTCCTTTTCTTGAAATCCTTTCAGAGATAGCATTTTGAGTATATGCCCAATAATTTTTTATGAAATGCACAAAGTATTGTTAGGGGGCATTTGATAGTTAATGAAAGATAGGCACAATTGAGAGCAGTGGGTAAAGGTAAACTTCTAAGTTGTAAAATACATGTACAAGTACTATTTTCTGTACTTGACCATAAAGAAAAACCATTAGTATAAAACCTGTACGTACTAACTGCATAGTAAACTAAGTTTAGTTTGCTATGAAGGTATTTAAGGAATGCATGTATAGAATATCCGGACAATGGACAATAAGTAATGGAGCTCTTTCATTTACTTTTGTCTGGGATTGTACATTCTACTTTTCACTAATCTACACGAGTCATTGGCCTAGCTCATCTTTGCATAGTACAGTTTGAACTACTGTCAATACAACTGCAAAAAATGTAACCAGGCATACCATAATATGTCCAACACTATCAAACAAGGCAGCAATGGTTAAGTACAGGATCAATCGCTGGACAAAGAGTCTATACTTGGAAAACGTCCAGATGACAAGAATGGTGAAAACACTGAAAAAGAAACAAATGGTTAAATAAAGGTAAGTCTTTTGTACCCATGGTTTGGAAGTTACTTACCTAACATGAGACCATATCTTCCCCCTAGAAAAGGGAATTAAACAATGACCTTTCACCCTACTTTAAAATTCTTTCAGACCAAACAGACTGAAGTACTGTAGATATTCATTCTGGCATACTTCTGACTAGCAGACACTGTTCTAAACTACTGTAATGGTTTGCTGGACCAAAATTTCCCTAGCCAAGCATCTTCTTTGGGGATTGCTTTTCTGCCAGGATTATGGCTGGGAACAGCTTTCCCATGTCAGGGTCAGGCACAGGGTGAGTTAGTTAGTTAGTTAGATGAGGTTTAACAGCCCAGTTTCCAACCAATTGGTTCAATTCGAGCTGACCACGGCCTTTTCTCCAGTTGTGGCTCACTGGTTTGTTTTCCCTTACTCAGTGAGAAAAGCAGTGAGAAAAGTAGGTAACACGGGAACCTCATTCCCGAGAAATCTTCGTAACTCACAGGAAATTTTTGAGCAAAGAAAAAAACAGAGTGCTACCATAGCATGGTTTAACACATGAGTAGTACACTGGCAATCACAGTAAAAATGTGCCATCAAATCAATTAGGTCTTCATTTTTCAAAAACCTTCAGCTTCTGGGGAGGGCACATCCCCCCTCACACTCCCCCTACACCACACACCGTGGCAGGAAATCTGACCTCATCAGATCTGTGTTCCTAGCAAGTAAATTTTTTTTCTGACCATTGGCAGGCATAACTAAATATCCAGTCTACAGTCTAGTGAAATTTCCTTCTACTGAGCATCTGGTCTAACAGATCCCTGATTTAGTGGACCTTCTATCTTGAAGGCCTTCAATCTAATGGACCTTCTGCAATCTGGATTAATACCTTACACATGTTGGCAAGATTTTCCCCTTCCCAGGCATGTTTGAATTTTTTTTACACAAAAGCAACACTTTCTCAGATTGCAGGTAACCTGAGCCTTTGGCTGAAGTCCTTTGACTTTTTTAGCATATAGATTCATCATGGGGTCCACTTGACTGTCTGTTAATTTCTCCCCTATATCAGCCATGGTCATGTTGCACACACAAGATTTAATTGGGTGTCCACTTGCTGTAGATGGTTTTGTGGTGATCCATTCTGGTCCCAGAACAAAATAGCTAGCCTTTTTGACCAAATTAGTTAAAAATATTACAGTATCTCTGGGAATTGTCATTCCCAGTGAAACTGAATGAAGACATGTTTTAACTCTTATCTATACTCCTGATTGAAGTAATCATGATCCTTCTTGGGCAGCAACCAACTTCCCCCTTCAAGGCACTATTACATTGTAACCATTTAACATGGCTCTTTGTACCATACTTACGTACCCAGAGGCAATTTCAACAAGATTTTATGTATCCTATTGCACATAAAGTGTGCACATACTGCAAACATAAAGCAAATAGGCAATAAAGGCTGTAACTTTTGATTTGCAGAAGGGCTACATTTTATGAGATACTCATCACTACCATGTACAGAAGAAGTGACTAATGCAACTCGTTGTACAACATAAGAACAGATATGTACTATTTGAAACAGAATTCATGGATTCTACAGAACTGCTCTGTAGTATACATGATTAAGCAAACATAGCCGGTAAGGTACAAAGCATTGTCTCTTTGAGTTGCAGAAGGGTGATATTTTATGCAAGATCACTATACAAAGAATGGCTTTGAGCACAGCAGTCTGTACACCACTAAGGAAGATCTATACATTATGCCATTTTTAACAGCATAATAAATCCTACAGTACTGTACATCAGAGTTGTTGACAAGTCATTTTTCTTCAAGTCAAGTCAAGGCACACATCATTCATCGCCAAGTCAAGTCAAGTCACAAGTCATTTATTTTTTGAACAAGTCGAGTCACAAGTCACGTCATTTTCTTGCAAGTCACGTCAAAAGTCAAATTTCTTCAAGTCAAGTCAATTCGCAAGTCATTTCTTCCCAAGTTGATCACAAGTCACGTTATGTGAAATTGCATGAATTTATAATGATGCAGGATTACTTCCACTAGCACCACACGTGATGAATGACAGTCTTGACATTGAGGTACAGCAGACCAATCCCTGAGGCTTTTTGAGCCACAAAATATAGGATAGGCTAATAGAACACACAAATATATTCAGGAAATCGAATACGGCCAAATTCGGTAAATGCGACACTGGCCTATGATGCACGTGCGTTGCATTCTCTCAATATCAGAGTTACAGGACTTGTGAAGGGTTACTCATGATTCATGCTAGCAGGGCTGGATTTGAGCATGGGACAGAGGGACATATGCCCAGGGACCCTCACACTAAGGGGTCCCCCACAAACTAGATAATCATATTTAAGGGTCATTAGGAGACGCTGTCCAGCTTAAATTTAACATCCTCAGACTAGAGCCTCCAAATGTTGTGCATTGTTGGGATGGCGTGAAGAGTGATTTCAAGGAGTGGGAATTGTTCTCAGATTGCTCATAAATTAGTTAACTTTTACTTTCATCGATGGGGAAGTTGGGGTTGAAAGCTTCATTCCTAAAACTTTTCGGGCATTATACTGGCGAAAATTAACCAAACGAAACTGAAAGAAACATTTATTGTAGTGCTGGAAATATCAATATTTTCACACTAATGAATGAATTTGGCCAAATTTCCGTTTTCACCCCAGCCAGGCATGCCTATCACCAATTTGGTAGCTGGAATTTCATGCGCCCTGTCTAGGTAAGACAGTAAGACACCCTGTCAAGTAGGCCTAACCCCCCCCCTCCGTCGGGGAAAAGAATGAACTTGGTGAGACTCAAGAATGTTGTGATGCTCCACATAAGCAATGGAGTAAGGGAAAACAAGCCAGTGAGCCATAACTGGAAAAAAGGCCGTGGCCGGCTCAACTTGAACCAATTGGTTGGAAACTGGGCCGTTAAACCTCATCTAACTAACTCAAGAATGTTGTGTTCACAAACACATGCAATTCCGACAGGAGGTTCAGTCCGTCACAAATGACTGTCGCTACTGCATGGACATCGTTGAAAATGGCCAAAACGTTGGAATGCCATGGTCTCAGTTTTCAGACCCAGTTGTTTGTATAATGAAGGAAAAATTCAAATTTGTATTTTTTATGAATTATCTCAATGGTAAAATTGTAGTCCAAATTGGTATCAACTTTCCCGACGAAGCTCAAATGTCTCATACAAACAAACAATAAGACAAGCTCCTTGTGCAGTTAAAGCTGCACGGGTTACTAGTGCTAGGCACACAATCATGAGGACACATAAACCGGCCCTTACTGAGCTACGGAGAAGAAAAATCAGTAATATAGGCCTGCATGTCAGTGATGTTGTTCCATACTCAAGCAAATATTGCCTGGGAAGTGCCAATTCTGGTGATCTAGGGGTATGTTCCCATCCATAAATTTTCTTAAGTGCTTCACGCTAATCATTGGAGCCCTCCGCTTACACACTGTTCTCAATTGCTGAATACCGAAGTCACAAAGGTGTCCTTAATAGGTTCAGTAGGTTCATGCAAAGGGCCACCGCAGTCGTAAATCCGGCCCTGCATGCTAGTGCTACAGTTGGAACCGTGGAACCATTTTGCTGCAAGTGCCACTGAATTTTCCACAGAATTAAATATGGTATAATACGCGTACACGCACAGTTTATGTAGGCTATATACTACGATCATTTTTGTAAACTGTAAAGGATGTGGATCTTCAATTTCGGGCACAAATAGCCGAAAGATTTTGCATGAGAATATGAATAATAGAGCTTAAAAGTTATGATGATTTCAAATGTCAATGACTCGAGTCAAATATCATTCAAGTCAAGTCAAGTCACAAGTCATTTCTCTGCAAGTCAAGTCACAAGTCAACCAGTTTTCAAATTCCTCAAGTCAATTCAAGTCCAAGTCAAGTTCCCTTCAAGTCACAAGTCACGTCACAAGTCACAAAAATGGCACTCGAGTCGACTCGAGTCGCAAGTCATTGACTGAGTGAAAACAAGCCAGTGAGCCACAACTGGAAAAATGTAACTATTACAAACAACAGGTTCCAAAGCAAGGAGATATTCTCCTTGAATTTCACTATTCACCAACAAAAAATATTGTCACATGATCAAAATAGACCATTCATGAACTAGAGTGACTGGGCAAACTAACCCTGATTGTGGAGATTGCATTTTCCGTTTAAGCTTGGGCATGAATTGCATTAATACTTTTGACACACTTACCAGCCTAATAGCGACAATGATGCTGAAACCTTCCTAACAGCAACTACAGCAGTCTGTGGGCATTTTATAAGAGGAAACAAAAACATCATTTTTGCGATATACAGGTTTTTCACAAGAACCTAAAATCAACATGTTTTGGCCTGTTTGTTTAAATAACAAGACTTAAGTTCTATGACAACATTACACTTTGCAGACTTGCCAACCTCAAAAATGCCAAACCTTGAGATTCTCGCAAAAAAACCTGGAAATCACATGCTGGGAAACAGACCTAAGCTACTTTTAAGATTTCTTTCCCGTCGTGGCAGGCGTACGACGGGCATCTTGGATTAAGGCAAGTTCAATAGAGTACTGGGTGTGTGCATTCATCCAAGAAGCCTCTCAGGAAATTTCCAGTGACCAGCACAATGGAAGCAGGGTGACAGCATTCTTCACTGCAGTAGAACACAATAACGACAAGCATGAGGTGTTTCTGCCGATGGAGGCTGTGTTTGCACCTTTTGCTCGTCTCCACACTTCTGCTAAGTCAAGTGTAAACTAACTGTCAGGTAACCCTGTTTGGTCAGTTAACTGTTCACCTCACCATTAAATTGTCTTCCAGCAGATGTTTGCCTATCCATTGTATTCTACAGAGTAGCCTATTTACACTTGAGAGAGCTTGTGTACACAAGCTGGAAGTGAGGGAATCTTATCTCCCCTTGTGGTTTTTTGGCAGTGAACAGCTCTGAAAAAGTCCGCCCAGCGGCGGATATTGAAGTGGATTTTAGTATCGGCAAAAACACGGCATGAGGGCTGCCAAGATTTCCTGTTTTTCTGTTTGGGTTATTCAACTTTTTTCAATTGGGCTAAGGGCACTTCCCTCTCATGCACATCCCATACCTGGAGATAGGAAACAAGTTTTATGGGTCCTTCCACATCAAATCACCCAATTTGGCAGAAAGGTGTTGCTCGACTAACTCCAAAATTCCCAAAATATTTGTGAGAATAGTTTGTCATGAAAATAATATATTCTGATAACTTTAGTGAAATTCGTCAAATTTTGACAGTTTTAAAACTTTTGAAATTTTGCAAATCGGCAGGAAAATAACATTTTGGCATTTTTGTCATGTTTGAGGTCTTATTTCTCAGCAAATACATCCAACCAGCCTGTAATGAGACTTTCCCATAGAGTAGGTTTCTGTAGTATGAAGCTTTTCAAGTGCAAGTTGTTCTGTGGAGTTATGGCAATAAATATTTCATTTTTCAAATTTAGTTGTCCTTTAATAAAGTCTCTGTAACACACTGAATGTCTAGTATCTGATCACTTCAGTGATCACTGTGAAGTACGTACAGTAGGCTGACTTCCAGTCACACACTCTTCATACTCCAAACTGCTTATTTTACATACCAGTGGTTCTCAAATATGAGTCACCACCCAAATATAGGTGGCCAGATGTGTGATTGGTTGCGAGCATCTCTGTGGGTCACGTGGGTTGTGAACGATTTCTAGTCTAAAAGAGCCAACGTAGTCATGTATTCTTGTCATGGACATTACGCGGGGACAGCTCTCTATTCTGACGTCTCTTTGTTTTGACTTCTCTATGTTCCGAAAGTCCGCATTGAGGATAGTGTTAGAGAAAAGGTTAGGTTAGAACAAGCCCGGCCCCATCCATGCTGCTAATATTTCCATAAGTAATAAGTTACATCTTCTGGGAACTCAAAATCCTCAGTCATGTGCCTGTCTGGGCGGGTTTTCTGACTTAGTTTATTAGAGCATGAGTCATTGTCTCACACCTAGTTCTCCCTCTTCTGTGCACTGAAAAGGTTGTGCAGTGGTGCATGTCTAATCCTGAACAATAGTCTGTGTGGTGCAAGCCAAGTGAGTTGTGGTCAAAAGTACCTTGGAAGCTTGTTTGCTCAAGAGATTAAAGTAAAGATAGCAATTCTGGGAAAAGGTGGAGAAAGCTGCAGAGGTGCAACTTTAGGCTAATGGGTCCTCTAGCAACATGTCCTACAGTACCTCTGTCCTTCATTCACACGTTCGGAATATAGAGATGTCGGAATAATGAGACATCGGAACATAGAGGTGTAACCAACATTATGTACACTATACAGTATAACAAGACAAGTCTGTCCAACCTCCCCATCTCACCTGCTTGTAATGTGTAAACACATTCAAATGTGCTTTATTTGTGCTATATTCTGTTTAATACTGTGTACTGTACGTCCCTTATGGTTAGTTAGTTAATTAGTTAGATGAGGTTTAATGGCCCAGTTTCCAACCAATTGGTTCAAGTCGAGCCGGCCACGGCCTTTTTCCCAGTTGTGGCTCACTGGCTTGTTTT
>WURT03645759.1:0-19506 GCA_009936505.3 Holothuria glaberrima | reverse complement strand
GACTCGCCTTCACAAAAAGTACAAAGAGGGGAATCCCTAAACTTGATTCTATGTAAAAAACATTTGTAGCAACTAATCTATGGATGAAACGAAATTGAAAGAACTGCAATTTTGCCTCACGAACTGCCAGAAAGGGAAGGTTGAATATTTTGGTCCAATTATAATTAATATCAGTTGACTTGGCCAGTAACGCACACGGGAGAATGTTTGAGGTTTGTTTGTTTGTTTGTTTATTTGTTTTTTTTTTTGTTTGTTTTTTTTTTTTTAATATTAATCTGATTATTCTTCCGTCTATATGTTCAAGTGCAGAAAACCCAGGAAAGTTGAAGACTTCCTGAGACCATTAATTATGCCATAAACTTTCCTATACAGGTATGTCATCAGCTTTATGTGGTCACGCGGCTCTTGCGTTTCTGGACGTTTAGCTCGCCATGCTTTTATAGGGTCAAAACAGTATGTAAGGTCTCGCCCTACTGTTGCTTTGTAAACGCACATGTGATGCGCCCTGCAGAAAGAAAATTACCAAACACATGACATTACATGAAACACCTCTATAAACTCTTTAAAAGGTCTGGCCAAATTTGAACTGAAAGCGTTCAGTGGGGCACCCAACAGAAAACGTATAAATTATTTCACTAGATTTGGTTCAGAACCGGATGATTATTAAATCGGATCTAGTCAAATGTTTAACCAGATTTCGGTTTGGTGCCCCTTTGATCAGACCTCGGGGTGTAGGTTAACTAGCCTTTGCACTTCCTTCCTGTCATAGCCTAAGCTAAGGCTATATATATTTCAATAGACTAGAAAATAAAAAAATGCCATATTAATAGATGTAGAATAAGGCCCTACTGACATTTCATTTCTGTTATATGCTAACCTATAGTAATAACTTATGGAATAAAATACCAAGTTGTTGCTTCCATTGCAATCAGGCCACACACAAGTGGGATTTAGCAGACACATTTGAACGGCATGCCATGGAATATACTTAGATAAGCCTAAAATATACCTAGGCCGAAATACAACTGGCATACTTTAGAATGGTGTCACTAACGTTAAACCTAACGTAGTTCAGAACAAACCTTCGAGTGTAAAGACTTAGGTGTCAATGCGGATACTCGGTATTCTATTCTAGGATCAAGAATAAGTGATAACAACGATGTTGTGATTTATTTGTCAGAATATGACATTTGAAGATTCTTGAACAGTGCCTTCTACCTAAGGTCAAATGTTTCCGATAAAACAAGGATACTTACTCAGTGTGAAGTTGGAACTGTATTCTTTACGTAAGTAGGATCACACAGTACAGGTATGTGTCGCATCAAATAGTTCATGGTACTGAACTATGCCGCATAAAGGTGACATTTTATTCCCCGTGGACAAAGATGTGTTAACAATGAGTGAAAACAATATATTGCGCGCCTTTCCCACACTATGCAGCCCTGTGATTGTTTTCAATGCAACGGTGTATTCCGGGTGAAATGTAAAGAGACATAAAAGTTTCCAGACGGACTCCATAAACCCATAATGTTGTCAGTTGTTGATTCCACTCCAACGATCCAAGACTAGCAGAGAGACCCGATCGAACCAGCTAAATAGATTCTAGAAGCACGTGCAGCCAGTGCCGTGCATCGCCAAAGCAATCTAGCGTCAAAACAAAAGAAAAAACGAAACGGGAGCACTGCAATCCATGGAGTTGCCTACATATCCGTTCGGGAAAGTTATCCGTCTCTATCTACTGGCCAATCTAAGTGCATCTTCTATAGTTGAGTAATGTTGGGAGCACATGATTGGCCTCAGATTGGTTCGCACTAGAGATGTCACAGTTTGTTCAAGACGCCTTGATGAAATATCTACTTAAAAAAAAAAAAAAAAAAAAAACATTTCGGGCCCGGTACAAGCCCTATTCTGAAAGACTTGGGAGGAGATTAAGGGATAAATACCACATTCATGCATAACATGGAAGAGGCCTCGTTTGCTCATTCCAAAAGGCACGTCACTACTGACTACAATGTTACGTTACACGAGGAATAAAGTTATTTCCCTAGTTCTATGAAATCCTGTGCCCCGCACATATGTTATACATTGCGGTTGTCTTCGAAACCCACTCGAAGCATATCTATTAAGTGTCACTACAGGTTTTCCTGCTTTCCTCCCACCTAACCCTAGCCAAGAAAATCGTTTATGGGAAGGGTTGCAAACATATTTCATAAACAAAAAAAAAACAAATGTTTTCAATGTACCACTTTCGGGCTAAAATGTGTAAGAAATGTAACTTGTCAGTTCTAACAATGCACCTAAATACATTTTATTTACAGACTTGATGACTCATAGGAAGTAAGGAAGGAGCATGTACGAAGAAATGTACAATATTTAAATAAACGTTCTTCACCTAGTTACTTACACCTATTGTCTAAAGTTTTGGATATGTGCTTTTCGGCACCTCTGCAGAGGTTCCATCACACTGGACTCCCCACTATGCATTTAAATGGACCCGTACCCAAACTCGTGCTTTTCGCTTGCGGTTCATTGTCAAGGCACTACGTTAGACGTACATGATTTACCTTCAAATCTGACATTATGTTACCTGCGTTTAAGAGTTACAGAGCTGCAATTTTAAGAGCTGCAATTTTGTTTAAAGTCGTAGACACTGACCTTTTCTCTAATATGGAAAGTTATTGAAGAAATTTCTTCATTAATCTCAGTTGTATAACATAAACGTAAGCATTAGACTTATGACAAGGATTTTGTTGCAGGATCCAAGAGCATTGACAATTACACCATTTTCTTGAAATCTGTCCTTTCTTGGTGCTGACTATTTTATTATATTATACCCATTTTGCCCATCTTACACAACACGTGCTTAAACGTAACTTTTTATGTTAGTAGCTCTCTGTTTAACGTATTGTGTTAGCCAGTTGATAGAAGGTGAAATATGACGGAAGCTTTAAGCAACCGCTTTTTATTTCAACTACAGTTATATGGTAGATAAATGTACACAGCAGTTACGGTAAAAATTTGGGAATAAAATCAATAAACGTTTACATTTATACATTACTCTTGAAAGCTCTCCCTGCTTGATGCCAGTAGGTTTCTTTTAACATAGTCTCAAATATTTCAAATGGCAGAATGACTACACCACACTCTCTACTTAGACAAAATTCAGGAAGTCCTCTAAGAATTGAGGAATGCTCTAGCACATATTTCTTCTAATATGGATGCTTAACCTTATTCGTTGCAGATCTCCTATTGACACTATTACTTCCAAAGTTAAAATACCCATTGCCACATCTGTTGGTATGGATAGATCATTATGCAATATGAAGAGGTAAATTATTAAGAATCGGAATCTTTTGAAAACTTGATACTAAAAAGAGGACCCTATAAAACACACACAATCATGCTTCAGGTTTTCCCTAAAGTCGGTCTTGATATTTCACAAGTTCTCACCATCTAGGAATTTAATAGCAGTATGAGTTAAATTACGAACAAAAACCATAAAACAACATAAAACAACAATTGAAATTTAGTTTAACCTAAATCGTAAGGTCTTTACGTTGCCATTACCTAAGGGTACTTACGGCATTGTTGTAATCTCTTTTTTGTGGGTCATATTGTGTTAACAGTATTGCAATTGGTAGAGGCATTGTTTCTGACGGCGTTGATTCCTTCACATTCGGCACTTTCGTTGTCGAAGTTGTTGCTGAAGTTGTCACACTAAATACTGACGTTTTAGAGTCTATTACTGTGGTTGTTGTTTCTAAAATTGATGTGGTTGGTATAGAAGTTGCATTGTTTAAATCGGTCGAATGTATCACTTCAGTCGTCACCCAAATGCTAAACACACATGCTCCAATAGCTATAATACCAAAAATGGTGTACATAGCTATAAAAAAGCCAACCTTGAAGAGAAAAACAACACAAATTTATTGGAGAAGTTTTGCACCCAAACTTTTTGTACGCAAAATAAATCAATTTGAGCAACGTTTGTCAGGATATGGTCAAAAGGACTTCATAATTTTTAGATCTTAAGAATTACTATCTTAGTTCTCTTCTGGAGGTAACTAAAAACGAGAAGAATTTAAAGGCAACATACGTGTAAACAGGTATTGTTGTGAACTCCGAATGCAGTAACAATGCCTCCTGCCAAGACAACCTGTGGAGTATATTCGTTCACACAAACTATTAATAATCATTACAAATCGTGATAGGCAGTAAGGAAATAATTGATGTTCATTCGGTAGAAAAACGGGCATGTATTATATTCTATTCCAAATATTAGGACAATTTATACATTTAATAGCAAAGCCAGCTATTTTGGCTAATAAAGCTATTGTAAAGATAGCGGTCTATATGACAAAAACCAAAACGTTATTCATGATACACGACGTCGCGTCAGTTTGACATGTTTAGCCATGATGAGATATTTCTTGTGAGCAAAATGATTTGATTAAGCACAAAAGGTGAAATTTGCTTTAACTAACAGTATCAAGATCCAGAAAATGCAACAACACCCCCCCCCCCCTTTGCGAAATCGTGGATTCTCCACAGCAACGCACTCACTTAGCTAAGATGCAAAAGTGCTAATTTTGACAAAGTGTCAACTGATCATGACATTTTCATACTGGATTGTTCTCACTTTTGTTTGCTATAAGGAAAAAGTGTGTTGTCTAGGTTAAGGGGGTGAAACTCCTTGCCTTTGAGGCTTTACTTTGGTTTATGTTAGGTGTTAGGTTTAGAGATGCTAAATGATATATCTGGCTGTGACATGGCATTTCTCTAATGCTGGTAACTGAATGGGGCAGGCTTGCAAGCTCTTACACCAGGGTAATGACAACATGACAAAGTGGGAAAGTTATTATGATGCTTTTGACTGCTATACCCAAATTACAGAAAAGGAGAGGTAGCACTTCACCAAAAGCTTCAAATGAACAGTTTCCAAAAAGAGAATAACAAATAGATGAGTAAAGTTGTTACAAATCGGTAGCTGCATGATTAATAAAATGTTTCATCGTATATACTCTCTATATATGCAATTAATGACTTTTAAGTAAGCTTGTGTAATAAATAATATATCTCATAGGCTAACTGACATTATGCAACAGATGCTGCTCATTAAATAAGATTGCCACTTAATTGCCCCTCGACGAAAATACTTCTCGCTAAAATAATGCCATGCATTATTGTCCAAGCAATCCTGCCATCTTACTACTGCATGGTCATCAGGCATGGAGTATGAGCCGTGGCAATTTGTCAAAAGAATGAAAATGTTAATCAGCTGAATCTGTACCTTTGACAATACTTCTGGTAGGGAATGACTGAAAAAATAAAACTGAAGGATACAGTGTCCCGAGATTTTGATAGTTTTCGATAAAAACTTTGATAGAAAATGCAAGGAACAGCCAAGCTTAACACTGCTTAAAAAATTGTGGGGTCGTCCAGACCCCATGGATCCACACCCCTTGATTCGAAAGGCCCTATGTGAGGTTTAAAGTTCGGTGGTCAGAGGTCAAATTTTTTTAAAATTGTTTTCGGTTATAATTCCAAGAGAAAATTTGGCACTGACATGAAGCGGCAAAAATAACAGCAATGTCAAGTTCTAAAAAGTGGTTGTTGTGGCTAATGAGGTAAAAGATCACCTGACAGAAGATCAAAGATCAAAGATTATGAAGGATCAGAGATCAAGATTATCTTTGGTTAAAACAATTATTAATCGGTTGCAGCGACTTTATGCAAACTTAGTGAACACGTGTCCTTAAGTGTGAAACTGTCTCCCGAAGGTCCTGGTAAAGAAGGTCAAAGGTATAGAAATCTTTTTTCACATAGTTCAGGTTAATAAGTGACGTGAAACAGTTTTTGTTACCCTTATTGACGATACCAGAGGCAACATACCAAATTTCTATACCTTAATTTTTGATGGGGTTTTCCGCATGGAAATGCACATATTAGGGTTGGTGTTAACGTGACATGCGCGTGGTTCTATTCGGTAATCAGACTGCTTAACTGAAAACGTATTGCATCAAATTTTATTGTTAAAATAACTTGGGTTGCGTGCGCGTTTTTTGTTCATTTCGAATACTACGTATAATATACAGAAATTGAAGGCAATGATTGATTTCTCTTTGTAAGAAACCAGTATGAATTCAGTGCTACATTATTGGCGATACCATATTATCTGTACTAAAAATCTGTCATTGTGCGTTAATGTTAAAGTGCAAATGACACGACCAACATAAGTTATTGAATAAACAGTCCCTGGCTACAGTTTATAACAAAACAGTTGCTTTCCGGAATGAAGTAGGTTCATATGCACCGGATTACGACCATATGAATTTTCCCAAACAGGCCAGGTGCAGCCAATCTGAAACCCGCAATTAAAAAAAAATCATATTATCATCGCGAATCACGACGTGAAGTCATTGGCGGCAAGTTTACTAACACTAAACTATAAGCCAGCTCACCCATCGTTGCACACATCTCTGCTACAATTACAGAGCAGTGGGTGTGACTACATTGCGAATAGTGCGTCTATATAAAATGACTGCTGAGAAGAGCCGTAGCTAAGGTCATATGTTTAGGAGGGTGTGAATGTCCGAAATTCCGACTGGCTGGATGTTTTTTTTTTTTTTTTTCAACTGAGTGCCAGCGTGTATAGTGCACTTTTTACGCCCTTTGAGTGTTTTTTTTTTTTTTTTTTTTTTTTGCATGCATCGGTAGGGATCCTTCCTTTGTCACTACATAAAGGTGCCTTCCTGGGGGAGGGTTCTAAAGGGGAGGGATGTCCCCTCCCTTTTTTCAGAAATTTTTGTTAACATAAGGTTGCTAAGATGCAAAATGGTGCTATCTTTTTTGACATTTTTGAACTGCTCATATCAGGCGCGGTGCAACGGAAATAATATTGGGGGGAGGTCTGAATGCCAGGTGACTATCTAAGCGGAGCGCCATCATCAGTTTGCGCGGAGCGTACAAGAAAATCTTTAACCTTTACAAACCCTCCAGATGGCCAGAAACGGCACTTCCCGGGTGTTTTAAGCTGCATGTACCCAGCCTTTAAATATGGACTTCATGACTGTAATGTCTCAATTAATGAAAAAAAAAATCTATGATAAATATTTATATATACTTCTAAGCGGAGAGCCACCATCGCATCGGTTAGCGCGGAGCGTAAAAGAAAATTTTGGGCTTTACAAATCATCCAGCTGCATGTACCCAGCGTTGAAAGATGGACTTCATGTCTGCACTTGGCAAATATTGGGTGGGGGCTGAACATACCTTTATCCCCCTCACTTTTTCATTGGGGGTCTGGGCCCCCCAAGCCTTCCAGGTCCTCCTCCACTGGCTCATATATGGCTGAAAATGTTCATAAATTGGCCAATTCAGCAGTAGTAGGGGTCCTTCCTTTGTCAGGACGTAAAGGGCCGTCCTGGGGGAGGGTTCTCCCCTTTGAGAAATTTTCATTAATTTAAGGTTGCCAAGATGTCAAAATGGTGCTATTTTTGGGATATTTGTGAGCTGCTCGTATATGGCTGGTAAATCTCGATAGTTTCAAGTGAATGCTAATTTCTGGTTAAATGGAAGAAGAGAGTAGGTTGTATTTGAGAAAAATACGTTATCAACAAACCTCCTGAAGATCCCTCCTATTTACGTGCGTGGAGTCAACAGAAACATTCTTGAACTATTACGAAGATTTTCTTTTCTTTCATTGTGCACTATGAAAGGGTATCTAAGGCTGGCAGATACCTGGAAGCTCTGGATCAATTATATAAATTGGGCAAAGACACATTACTTCTTACGTGTCATGCAAGTGATAATAAAGAGCATGACGCTAAGCACTTTATATCTATCGCATTTTCACTAATTTTGGACGAAAACTCCAGACGAATGGCTTCCAGTCTGATAGGTATAGCAAAATGAATTTTGGTCCTAAGTGTATTAACAATCACCACCTATATAGATAATGGCTGCGCGCCAAGCGCTCGGTTTTTTTTTTTTTTTTTTTTTTTGGAAAAATGTATAGCGTCAAATACGTACTTTCAACCCTCCACAGTATGCTACAAATTAGATTGAAAGATCCCATATTGATGCAAGGGACTAAAGATGTATGGAGAGGTATCTCTGTTTTTCGGAAAATCTGATCGGAATAGTTCCATGTATGATTACCTTATGAAATGGTAATGAGATGTTGCGCAAACCGTGACGCACGCGCGCGAAGCGCGCCAAAGTTTTTCATTAACTAAGATGTCAAAGGATAGTTTTAATTTTATTTGAAGAAAATAATGTGTGGTATTAATTTCACTTGATCTAGTTTGAAAATAGATACAAAGTTGACATAGACTCAGTCGGAAAAATATGCTAGGCTGAGGAATCAGAAATTCCAACTGGTATTTCAGATTTTCCAACTCCCGTCGCTCTGACGAACTTTGGGGGTGAGACACGCCCCACAAACCCTCGGTTGCCACGGCCCTGCTGCTGAACAGTCTCGATTACAGATAATGTCTGTCTACAGATGTGCACATTTATTCTGTAAAGGGTACTGAACTTGTCCCCTATTGGCACAAAAATAAAAGTGCGGTTTATGTATGGAAGCTTACACACACGAGCGCATATGCACGTGTGCACAATGTGCAATAATGTCCCTTGCAGCCTCCAACATATTCCGCACATGGTCCTTTGTATGTTGTATGGGTATAGGTCTTAAGCACTGGCCCCATGCGACTTGATTTTAGTGACTAAACAATGAATCAGACTGCACTCAGGACGTAGGCTTCGAATATACCTGTAGTAGACTTACGCTTGTATCCGACTGTACACAAATCAATTTTCTGCATTTGTTAAAATAATTTGCAACGAATGGGGCTTGCTTCCATCGGAGAGCATTTTCTGTTCTGTGAAGCCATATGCATAAAGCCTACTGTAATGTAACATTTGCATGACAACTTTGTCTTACCTCGGCATTACATTAGTTCCACTTCTAGAGATGTGTCATTTGCTAACAGAAATTTATTCTTGAGTGAGACGAAACGACTGAAAAGTGAGTATTCCTCCGGCCCCAATATTTTCGCTCGGTGATGTGCATGCTAATTCGTATAACAATGCATATCTTTCTTTTTTTCGCTTGGTGTTAACACGCCACTTGAAGTTGTGCTTATTATACCCAGTATGGTTGTAATACCTTTGACTGTGATCACATTTTATGAAATGTGTGCTAGCAATGAGTTACGCAAGTCGGTTAATTGCCCTTTTGTTTCCTCATTAACAATATAAATTTATAGGTTTTATATGAACTGTTAAGCTACTAATTTGGTTTATGAGCCCCCGTAATACAAGGTACGTTTCAACTTGGTGAGGAAATTTTTAAGTCTTAAAATTGTTATTGTTTAAAGTATTGATTTTGTACGCATTGATATTTCATATTATTCACAAACCATTAACGTTTCTGGTATTTTAAGTTTAAACAATACACACCAATGTCTGCGTACAGCGTTTTTGATAGAGAAGACCTGGAAAAGAAGCTCCCAGTCGTCTTTCAAGCATTTTATATTTCAATAGATGCATTTAAATGCATAAGTTTAAAATAAACAACACATAAATAACAACGGTAGGTAAAAAAGTAAATAAACATTATCTGATATACGTAAAAAAAAGCTCACAAAAATACACCAGTTGTGTCTTTACCGTTTGTAGCAGAAAAAAAATTATTTACAAAGTATAAATAACACATCTTAGACAGACTACCGCACTTTAGTTATTGAACGAAATCATCAAGTGTTTTAGTACTTGGAATGTAAATGTTTCAAGCAGAGTGTTCGAAGAGAATGATTTAGATATTTACTTGTAGCAGCATATGAAAACGTTGAAGATGACTAGTGAACGAATTTGTAAACTTATATCAGACTAAGGATAGAACCCATCCATCCCTCACTTGGTACCAGATCAACATTTCCTAGTTCACAAGTTACGGCAGATGCCATGACAAAAAAGACATTGCAAAAGATTTCGGAAATAAGAAGGCTACTAGTTTTGGTACCCTGCAGTTGTTATGAATTATTGAAGAAAATATCCATCCTGGTGGGGACGTGTGTTTGATCCCTTTTACATTCTAAGCGGAACGTGACTATGGTTTCGCGCGTAGCGTACAATACATTTTTGGTAAATATACCTTCCACATGACCGAAAATAATACTTCACAAACCCAATGATGCTTTTAAACCTCCATAATCTTTTAGATTCAATGGCTTTCCAATTTAGTTTAGGGAAATATATGGGCGTCTGCAGAAAAACAAATCAGGGGAGAAAAAATCCAAGTAGACTAAAAGTGAAAACGCATGTATGGCGTGAAGTTAGCCCAAATTGCCAAAACACAGTGTGAGATGTTAAAGATTGTTTTTCGCACTCAGTCCGTTTTGCTGACCACAATTTACGTCTCGTGTGCAGATGTTTCACATAATTGAAGGTGTTAATACTTCAGCGAAAAAGTCACGAATAACATTGTTTATAGTAGGCCAATTATTTCTCGTCTTTTACATTATGCCATTTGCACAGTGCTGGAACAACTGCGCCAAAGTTCAATACAGGGGATTTTGAAATGCAGCGTTTGGTCAAGACAAATTGGTGGGAACACCGTATATCATGTTCCCACTACTGAAAAAGTCGGTGGGGACGCGTCCGGCTGACCCCACCAAGATCTACATTCATGGCCTATTAATTTTAATTCAAAATATTTTCTTGCTGAATCGTATGTCAAGTATTTTAAATGGGGGTTGTCTTAAAGTAGCAAAATAGGCTAAGCCTACAAAGTGCATTCTACCTCCTTTTGAGTGTAAAATGTAAATTGAAACTGTGGTAAGCTGCAAAATTTGTCCCTTAAGACTGTTATTTGTGCTTACAGTGGAATGCATGTTTAAGATCAGTGTTTTAAGTAAAACAATATGATTTGAGTTAAAAAATATTTTTCATCATAGAATATTTCAAAATAAACTTATCAACCTTGGTCGAAAGAGTACCGTTTCCATCATTTATGATTACTCAAGCCCTCTCCCCCACTGAAACTATATGGGGTTAAAACATTGTCCTTGAAAAACTCAAGAATTACAATATTTCTTGTCCAACTGGAACCGTCAATTTTCAATATGACTGTTTCTGCTGTAGTACAAATGTCAAAGAAACAGAACTGGTGTTTAACTAACGTGCTGTTGTCCTTGTAAATACTTGATGCCAGTAGTTGTGATTCTGTTTTAAGGTTAGATGACCATCTGTAGTTCACATAATATAAAACTATTTGCGTTTGATTCCATTTTCAATAGCCATAATTATTTCTTTGGGTGTAAGCCACAAACCAGAATCTGTTACAATTAAACATGTGGCCTTTGTAAAGGTCTTTATGCCCTCAGCCTCACTAGCCACTGTCCAGTTAATGTATTAAACACCAAGGAGGTCATACTCTGCAAACAACCTCGTCATGGGGAGTGAGTTGCTCCCGTGGATTTCAAAACAATCTCAAAATTGCTGGCAGTTAGTCTTCCCTTCCTGAGAAATTTCAATGGTGGGTTTTCTCTTTGACCTTTTGCTGTTTTCTGAACAGCGCACTGTTGTTCATCGGTCAATTTCATTTGTTCCAGCAAATTTCCAACCTGTAAATCTCCATGTACAAACTCTTTTTGATAAAATAATTTCTTCCACCGTTTTATGAAAAGTTTTGTGCTCACTGGCTCTTTGATGGAAATCCTGCCTAGCCCTGTACATTGACCATACTGCTTAAGCTCATTCTTAAGCAACTTCTGATCTTCTTGAGAGACTTTCCTTGTGAGGGGTTTGTAATGATTAGCGGGAGGGTACATTTTTTCCTCAGTAGTAACTTGCTATGATGATTGCTTGAGCTTTTCCGTTGGCATGTTAGATCAAATCTACTTTAAGTATAAATGGCACATATTATAAAAGGTGCAGCTGCACTTGTAGAGACCCTGAGGGCATTCGAAGTTTGATGAGATATTCTTGTCATCTAAGAGTACCTGCTATTTAAAAGGAAGAAAATTACGAGGACAATCTTAGTTTAAAAAAGATGAACGGCCTCAAAGCAAAGATTGAAAATCTATGTTCATTTTGTAGTTACTTTGAAATCAAGGGAGGAAAAAAGGATCAGATTAGGAGTCTTTGGAAGTTTACCACAGATATTGATGTTTTTTAAGTAACTAATCAGTTATCACATTACTTTATAATTCTTGTTTACTGTCTGTATGTTTGTTTGCTTGTATTGCTAAAGAGGTAAAAAATGTTAAAGAGTGCTTACAGCTTTGATGAGTTCATCATAATGTTTGCATCACTAGATACAATGGTTTCATCTACTAAGTAATCATCTCTCTTCTATGTTCCACATGATGAAACTGCTCTTCTTAAGGTTTGAAACATCCTCCTTCTCTGCCTGATTACATCCTATCACCTCAAGGAGGAAAAGAAGCACATTCTATATACACCTGATATAGTCAGCTTTCACATTTGAGTAATTGATTTACGGTACCTGATCTACCAAAATACACAAACAAGTTACGTAATAGGTTTAAGCCATCAGGCTAGTCAAGTGTGTGTTAATTGGTTTTTACGCGTGGTGAGCGTATGATGATAGAAAAGATCGCTTGAAGGCACGGATCAGGTAACGAGGTCTGATACCAGATATATCCCATGCCGCATTTGATCTGATGAGGTGTCTTTGTTGAATTTTTAAGAAGGACCATAACGGCATGCATCTTTTATTTCATTATTGCAAATACCTTAATTGGTTGAAATAAAAGTGTAATGAAATGAACACTAATCTCCTAGTCTTGAAGGTCTTAAAACTCAATAACAAATTGTGCCAGGGGAACAGGCAGAGACAAATATTGTTATTAATAATAAATACCAAATTAAACACGGTTAGTTAGTTAGTTAGTTAGTCAGTCAGTCAGTCAGTCAGTCAGCCAGCCAGCCAGCCAGCCAGCCAGCCAGCCAGCCAGCCAGTCAATCAGTCAGTCAGTCAATCAGTCAGTCAGTCAGTCAGTCAGTCAGTCAGTCAGTCAGTCAGTTAGATGAGGTTGTACCAGTTTTGGTTCACTGGCTTGTTTTCCCTACTCCGTTGTTTATGCTGAGCACCAAGCACATTGGCGGTAGGTTCCGTTTTTTTAAGTTTTTAGTATGTGGACTGGGAGGGGGTAAGGTGGTCTGAAGGAGATGTATACCCAAGTCATTGCAATGTTCATGTTTTCTTCATGTGATTTTTATTTTCATTGAGTCTTAGAATGGACACAACTTAATTACCATAACTGAATGCTCAAATTATCTCAAGTCTGAGCCTAAACAGAGATCCCGGGGATAACCCTGTTGTAATTAGAAAATTCTCATTTTTTCATACATTACGTAACGTAGTCATAGCATACATTACAAAATGGTGTGAAGCATACAGCCTCATGCCCTGTATGGAAGGCTGTCATGGAATAACTTTGTCCTTTACCCCTATAACAGTGAAAGCATCTCTAACTCTTTGTTATAATATGCATCTATTTTATCAAAAACTGAGGGAAGAACCTTCACGGACTATACCACGTTGTGACAGGACCATTGCCTAGACGTTAGATTCTACAAGGCTAGCAACCCATTCATTATCTGCGGGTAAAATCACAGACGGCAGTGCACATTCAGTATAAAGGGGTACCAGTCTATACACGATTCATATGGGGCGATTGTGGGTATCTTTTGGCGGTGACAGGGCTCATTGTAACTTCATAGCTCCTTTTATTCATACTAGCGTAGACTTCCCTTTAGACTTCCAGGTTAGTACGACAAACTTTGCACGTTATCAGATTTGTAATGATCCCCCCTCCCCCTTTCGAGTGATTTAAGCTCGTAGGCAAAATATAGAGAGCGACGTTATGGGTTATGGAAAAACAAGCCATATTTATGTCGCATATTACGCCATGTATGCGTACGGTTTAGAACCAACTGAACGGGTTACTAGGTTAGCTAGTTAGATGAGGTTTTACGGCTCAGTTTGTAACCAATTGGTTTAAGTCGGGCCGCCCACGGCCATTTTTCCAGTTGTGGCTCACTGGCTTGCTTTCCCTACTCCATTGCTAATGCTGAGTACCACGCACAATGGCTGTAGGTTCCCATGAAAAGTTGTTCCCACAGAAGACACAGTCGTTCCAAGCAATAACAATACCCGTCAGCCTAAAATCCATCTAGTGATAAAGCAAATCTCATAAACGAGGTGTTCCCTAGCTGTACCTACTCCCCCACGTGAGTTTTACTGACCTAGTAGATCGTTTTACAAATATTCCATTTTATTTACCAAGTCATTGCTAACCACAGAATTCTGTGGTGCCAACTCTCTTGACAGCAGGGAGTGAGTTTAATAGTTGTCGAACAGGTGTTAAGTTATTTTGTTTTATTGCTTACTTTTCCTGTATCATTTATAATGTTCTGGGGGTTTGAATTTGACAAAAAAATAGATCGAGGAAGGTGTAAATTTTCCATGGAATCTAATTTTGTCAACAATTTGATTGACAAATGTGTTCATTCAAAGAAACCTCTCTGTCATAATATACCCAGTACAAGTCAACCTTGGGAAGGCCATTACATTAAGTGGCAGTGAAGGGCATATCCTCTCAATTCGTTGCCAGACTTTCCCTATCCATTGCCAACTCTTAGACCGTCAGTTCTGTGGGATCATCTTGGCATGCATTTTTAAAGTCTTTGGTATGATCCGGCCAGGATTCGAACGCCCGGGTTGCTATGACATGTGACGTCAGGACTTCGGTACTCTATATGTAACATACATAACGTTGTTGTTTTAAGGCAGTATGATGTGCTATATGAGAGAGTGCAACAATATCTCTGCGTCCTTGAAAATACCATACTACTTGTCAAAGATAGTTGTCCATCACTCATGAGAAAATCTCTAGTCTAGAAGACCGGCGCAACGAAATAGCCGACCGCGGCACGAGGTCGCCGATTTTTTTTTTTTTTTTTGACGTCATTTAACCACAAGCTAGTCCACGCTTGGTCGGAGCAAATATTTACCCTGCACGAGAACAAAGAACTGCCCATCGTTCAGTAGCAGTTTTCATGCTAAAAATTATCGATAATCCACAAACCTGGACCGATTTTTTTCTGTTTTAGCATTTGTTTTAACGTTAATTTTATTCATGAAGTTCAGATCCAGCAAATAATTTTGTATAATTGCACAAATAACTTCATAATGCTTCAAGCCGCTTGATGTCCACTGCAAGTGAGTTAACCGCAAAAATGTGACATGTGGAGAATTTAATCCTTTAAGCAGATGCAGGAAATTTTGTCCTTCCTTCAAGGGAACAAATTCTCTAATGTAAGAAATATTCGTGGAATATTTCTGCTGGTAGGTGTTGCCGAACAAAATAGAGCAGAACCGAACGCTTTTCAACTATGAAAACGGTTACAAAATGCATCTTCATATATGGTAAATTGAGTAAATGGTTGATGCATACCGGACACTACTACTGAAATTTGACATGCAGTAGTTAAAGTAATTCTGATAGATTACTAAAATGTAAAATCTGCGGTTTATATGTTTGAAAGCAAACCCTTAAGCTTGTCCTATGGATTCTTCACCTAATTTAAAGGGTAATTCGATATACACCTTATTTTGACCGGTTTAAAATTTACCAGATATACATACCAAGCATGCTCCTAGGAGAAACCATGAGTAATGATGAATCTCGTCATGACAGCTTTTCTTTAGCAATATGACTGCAATAATTTCACAAACTGCAATAATTGCAATGACAACTTGTGAAATACCTAATGCTTTCAACATGGTGTTAAAAGTCTTGTAAAAAAAAAATCCACAATTTGAAGATCCAAACACGTTTCCTGTTAACAACTCCACTGAAACGTGTCCTATAGCTGTAAATACGTTTTGTGATAGTAAATGAGAAGTGTCTTGTGTATCATACCCACGATGTAAAGATCAAAGGGTAAAAGTCAAATTAAGAGTTGTGTTGGATAACCTGTATGATAGGCATATAACAAAAGACAAGATCTTTTGTTATTTGCACTGACTTCCATTTGCGGATATTCTAGATAGAAAGGTAACTCACCCTTTAAACGCTTAAAATAATTTACAACGTACGTAACACAGACATGTACAGAACTCAGCGCATTTTGGGATTTGTTTACTCAAGAGTTCCTGCGCTACTCAAAGTGTGGAGAAATACCGCACTTATCCCGCTTGAGGTCTATGACCAGTTTGATCCATATCTATGCTACCTCTTGAGAAATATACATTTTATTGGTGTTTGTGTAGTATCGGTTAAGTAACGGTATGGCGGCTGTAAAATCCGCTCACTCGCTGCCTTATCAAAAGGAAGGTCGGTGGCATGCGAAATCATCAGTTGCTATGGTAGAAGCTCATTCTACATTAAGTCGGCCTTCCTGTTTACAATTTTGGGTAAAACCGTTTTTAAAGTTAAGCCTAAAATGAACAGACTTTCTCACTCTTTTTGACGCTCAAAAAGAAAAGGATATCGTCGTTTTTCAACAAATTAGCCAGCTTTTCGTCGGCCTGGCTAGATTGCAATCTTTTGTAGCCTACAACAAGATTGCCAAGTGTTAGAGAATAAGTAGTCTGCACTCAGTGTAATCCCTGCCAAGAACACCCCTTATCTAAAGAGGAAAGGTGTGTGGCTCAAGGGGAAAGGTGTGTGGCGCCCTTAAAAATATCGCCCTAAATATGAAAGCTCAAATTTATTATTGCCTTAATACGTGTTACTTTATCTTGCCTCCAACCTAAAACAGTTCTCTTCCAGGAGCTATCTTGCACCCTTTCAGTGCTTTGGATAAAAGCCTGTTGCAATGAGGTGGGGCAGGCACCCATCCAAGGTAGGAGCAAGGACATGCGTTTCCTCCAATGGGCAACCAATAAGAAAAATCAGAAAATAGTTTACCAACCAACTTGAAAACAGGTAATGTTAATCAAGGCACCAATTTGGCCGGCATCTTAATTTGAACCCACAAAATGTAAAAACAGCATCTTTTCTAAACTTACTCCACTCCCATAACGACGGGTCTTCTGTGTCTATGAAACCCCTCCTCCACCAGTTTCCCCCAAGCTGTTAAATTGCATCTACAAACTCTTGTAGATCATATTTTTAAACCCACCATTAACACCCAAGCCCATATAAATGCAATTACTTCAATGTTGACCAAATTACGACACGCACTTGTTGACACGTACAGATAATGGACCATTGGAAAAACATTGATGTATATCTGGTTTCATAATGGCGAAATATATGCTCTTGTATTTAATTGTTTTTTCGCCTTAAGGAAACCGTAGTATATCTGTTTCCCGGAATGGTCGTCCCTTTCTTAAGAGCAATTGAGTAATGTGTACAGAGTACAGCGTGGACCTGCTAGATGTACAGAAAAGTTTGAAAGACCTAATAGAGTAAGTGCAGAGAAAAGCTAAGTAAAGAGACCCATAACAGTGTATACAACATTCAGAAAACTAGAAAAGGGTGACAGCGTAACTGCATCCAAAAAGGGCTAATACTTGAAACCAAGTAAAAAAGCAAAAGATTAGTTCTTGCTTCGGTATTTTTTTTTTTTTTTTTTATATATTGATGCCACTAGAATGGAGGGTTTTCAGTTGGTGAATCCAAAAAAACTCTTTTTGTTCACGTTGTGTTTTGTCTCAATTAGGGAATGTCGAAATGCCAATAAGTTCGAAGTTATTTCAGGGCCTTTCAAAATGTTTACCCAGAGGAGCATGGCCTTTTTTGAACTCCTATCTGTAACCTTTGTGTCTTTGTCTAAGTTCACCTCCAGTTTCACCTAATATTGTTTCTTAAAATCTAAGCAATTGATAACCTAGAAAACAGAAGTAGAAATAAAAGTAACTGAGTTATAAATTTTTTTTTTAGGTAACACCAGTAATCTGACTCTTAAGTACTGTGGTTTCTTTAAGAACATCACAAGTAACACAATTGCGTTCATGCAACTTGAAAGAGGGGCTTTAATTTCCTTGCGCATAACAGTTGAAAGCTGCAAGATATGGGAATGTTTTTGAAGAATATCCGTAAACGTTGGGTGACGGGGATTTTTCGTAACTACTAGGGGAGCTTTAAGGAGTTTTCGATTCGACTTCTTATTTTCAAAACAATTAGCTCTGGATTGGTCATCATCTTTACTTATTTTATCACGTACTTTTTTACTAGGAAAACCACGAGAAATAAAATTTTTCTCTAAAGTTTGGAAACATTTTTCTTTATCTAAATCATAGGAAAATAAAGCCTTAAATCTAAGCGCTTGACTATAAGCTATATTATCCAAAACATTCGTAAAATGAAATGAAGAATACTTAACATACATAGGATCTGAACAAAGAGGCTTAGTGAATAACTTTAGTATATATCACACCGTTACTTAAAGTCAAAGAAAGATCTAGGAACGGGAGTTCACTATAAGTAAATCCTAAGTTTAATTTTATTTCTCCTGGAAAAAGATTATTATTAGAAGCCAGAAAGTGAGTGAATGGATTCTTATCACGGGTCCATAATCCCCAAAGGTCGTCTATATAGCGAGCCTATTCACAGGCTTATTGCTTATAAATTTACCCATAATTTCTTCTAACACCCCAATCCCTAAGCAAGCATAAAAAGGTACCATTTTTGGTCCTATAGATGTTCCATGACTTTGTTAAAATGTTGCTCCCGGAAGATAAAAGTATTAAAGTCAAGACAGATTTCTAAGCGAGAGATCAAATTATCAGCACTAGGAATTAAGCTGAAACGCCTGTTTAGGGTGTTTCTGACCAAGTGAAGGCCCAACTCACTTGGCATACTTGGATACATGGCCTTCACATAAATCGAAAACATACATATCTCTGGGCCATGGGACCTTTTTCGTTAATCTCCTCGTTAATATTAAAAACATATCACGAACAAAGAAAGTGAGTTGCTGCATTCCTGGATTAATATTAAAAATACAGGAAGACTAAAAGATTTTCTTTAGCTGAACCGTTACCTGCTATTATTGGTCAAATAGAGATATTTTCCTGTGAGTCGGGTTTTTGTGAGCCTTAGGTAGGGAGTACAATACGAGAAGGTTTCGGGGTTCTCTAGTAAAGTAAACTTAGCAACACTGGAATTAACATCTCCCTCATTGACCATCCGTTCAACCAGAGACTTAATTTTGTAAAAACAAAGAATGGCGTAATATCCTCCTCAATGGGTTTATAGATACTAAAAAAAGAGTTTTTCTTCTGTCTTACTCACATAATTTGTAGCATTCTGAGTAACAAACACCGGTTCCTTGTCTTCTGGTTACCACCCGTTTACGTATATATATATATATATATATATGTATATATATATATATATATAATATGTCTAATTCCCACCTCAGGGAGAAACAAGTTGTTGACAAGTCGACCGTAGGGCGAAAAAAAATAGGGCGAAAAAACGGATTTCCCTTAACGTTTTCACACACTTTTTATAAAGG